>VUQK01039255.1:0-14209 GCA_015106715.1 Bujurquina vittata
CTTCTGTTGTCCAATTTTGTTGAACCTGTATAAATTGTAGCCTTAGTTTCCCACTCTTAACAGACCGTTATGGGACCCTGTGGTCTTCTGCTTCTGTAGGCCATCAGTCTCTTTTTTTTTACATGCCATGGATTCAGAGATGCTCTTTTGCATATATTAGTTATAACAAGTGGTTATTTGAGTTAATGTTGCTTTCCTATAGCCAATATTCCAAAAACAGAGATTTATGTTTGTAAAAAAATGTCTGTTTTTCTAAATCAGATAGTTGTGGGGTGAGAAGTTATGCTAGTAGATGAGGGACCATGACAGAAAGACCTGGTGATTAAAAAGCTGATATCTTAACAGGGATTTTATCAATGTAGTAATTACAAACAAGAAAAAAGTCAATTCCACCCAGCTTGGACAATATGTGAAGAGGATCAATAGTCTGAATTGAAGTGGGGGTTTTAAAGATTTGTTTTATCCAATTAATCTTAAATGTATTATTGAAAGTGTAAAAATCAAGGAAATCAAGACCACTATTTTCAGATAAATTCATGAAAACAGACTTCTTTAGATAGTGATTCCTATTCTTCCACTCAAAGTTAATTTTATCAATACCTTTTAGGGTCCCATCAGTGAGATGCAGAGCCAAAGTGGCATATGTTAACCATGAGATTCTTTCTGCTTTGCTGAGGACAATCCTTCCCCTCAATGATAAATCTCATACAAGCCACTAATTTAATTTACTTTGGGTTTTCTGTATAATTGGGTTAAAGTTTGAGGTGCTTCTTTTTTTATTGCACTTCCTCCTTTATGGGGATGCTATACAGTTCAATTTTAGTACAGTACAGATAGGTTGTGGTGTTTAAATGATGCTCATATGGAACTAAGGGGTCCAATGTGTGCCAAGACAATATCTTCCAATGCTTCACACCTCCACTATCACCAAGCTGAGGTTGTAATACAAGGCAGGTTCCATGCTTTCATGCTGTTTATACCAAATTCTGACTGTGCCATTTGAATGTTGCAGCAGAAACCGAAACTCATTTGATCAGGAAACTTTGTTTTTTTCTTCTGTTGTCCAATTTTGTTGAACCTGTATAAATTGTAGCCTTAGTTTCCCACTCTTAACAGACCGTTATGGGACCCTGTGGTCTTCTGCTTCTGTAGGCCATCAGTCTCTTTTTTTTTACATGCCATGGATTCAGAGATGCTCTTTTGCATATATTAGTTATAACAAGTGGTTATTTGAGTTAATGTTGCTTTCCTATCAGCTTGAAGCAGTTTGGACATTCTCCACTGACCTTCAACAAGGCATTTTCTAGAGACAGTTGTGCGGGAAAATCCCAGCATATCAGAAATGAAATATTCAGACCAGCCCATCTGGCTGGCCACATTCAAAGTGACTTTTGGGCAATTGAACAAGTGTACCAAATAAAGTGACATAATTTTTAGGCAAAGAATATGTGCTGAATTTAACCACAGATTTAGTGCGGGAACTTGATTCTCTCAGTGGCCAATTGAGCCCATTGCTATTTCTGACATACCATTTTACTTTACCACAAAACCTTCTTATAATTCAGATTTTGGTGATTGTGAAGCTGTTATTTAGCTAATATTTTACTTAACATTTGTACCTCACTTACAGGGTGTCGGACCTCAGGAATACACCCTGATTAAGATGAAGATCGTTGAACCTTACACAGCAAAATTCAAATCCAAAGTCTTTTACAGCAGGTAAGATAAACACTTAACACTGTACTCAAAAAAAAAAAAAAAAAACTTGGAGAGGATATGTTTACAATAAAAGATTTTATGCTCTTGAATGTAACACCCATCTTGATAAATGCTGCCGCTAAGCCATAGTTTCTGCACTCCTCCACAGTGGCATGAAAGGCAAAAACATCTTCCTGGTGGCTGCCACCCTTAGACCAGAGACCATGTTTGGTCAGACCAACTGCTGGGTGAGACCTGACATGAAGTATGTTGCCTTTGAGACAACCAGTGGGGACATCTTCATTTGTACCAGCAGGGCTGCCAGGAATATGTCTTTCCAGGGTTTCACCAAGGAAAATGGAGTGGTGCCAGTAATCATGGAAATACTGGGACAGGTACTACTTTTGTTCTATTTACAAATAAAGAATGATAAATGTGTGTATTGTTAAGGTGAGAGGGCTGAACTAAGAGCAACACCTGACTGTACCACAAACCAGTCAGGTGATTCATTGGGAAAATGAAGCAGTTACGACGTTGGCTGTCATACATCATGGGACTTCTTTATTTTTTGCCCCAAAGCAAGCTTCGAAGCAGTGGTTCTATGGAATTGTAAGTTCAGGGCTTAAAGCATGTATTGAATTTTCAGTGTCGCATTGCCATTACTACTATTCTATCATTCCAATGAATAGCAAAATGCTATCAAATATTAAAACCGTTAAGGTTTATGGTTCTGCGGCCTCAATGCCTTTTGCTTTTTTGCGGGTTTTTTTTGTTTTTTTTGTAGGATATCCTCGGCTGTGCCCTGAGTGCTCCTCTGACCTCCTACAAGATTATCTATGCTCTACCTATGCTCACCATCAAGGAGGACAAAGGTATGAGACAAGAAGCTCGGATTACATTTGTAGGAAAAAAGTTTTGTGCATTTTTAGTTCAGCTGTTTCAAAGAAAAATTAGAGCTGCTGTCATATCCTTGGAGTCGGCACCAGCTGAGAGTTTGCAAATGCTCAGCAGTGCTTGTTTTAGTTGATCTTTTGTGTTTTTTGATAAATTGTGCTGTTCCTTTTAAGGTACAATTTTGTCACATTCAAGCTACATGGTTGTAGATGGCTGCTGTTGCTGATTTGACTCAAAATAGCAGGATTTTTCCTGAGGAGTGGCACCTTCCTCTCTTAACTGACAATCACAAATACTTCTAAATGTTTCAGTTTTTCCACCTCTTTTTTTTGCTCTCTTCTGCAGAGAATTTTATCCCCATTTTATGACATTGTGTTTTGTTTTACGCAATATTTATAGAAAAATCTTTGAGGCTCAAAATAGCAGGACAAGGTCAAGGTAGAGTTCAGAAGTATTGCTCTGTGATGTCAAAGGATGGATGGAATAGGTTCTTGTTTCCCTCCAGCACATAACATTTGCAATCATTTAAAATTGACCTTATTGCAGAGTGTCTCTATCCTGTTAGACGTCAGTTATTTATTTTTCTTGCCTGTGTTGCTCCAGGGTAGTAGTTTGTCTCTTTGTACTAATGTGTCCTATTGATGAATCTGTGTAGAGTTGGTCATAATTGGAATTTCTAAATGACTAAGTTGAAATGCCACAATTTTAATAATTATGCCCCCTGTGTCATCTTGTTTCTGAGGGTTATGGAGGGTAAAGGACAAGCTCTGCAGTATCATTTTCTACATTTTATGTATTGTGTCTTGCCTGTGTTTTTCTTAGGTACTGGTGTAGTTACCAGTGTACCATCCGATGCTCCTGATGACATTGCTGCTCTCAGGGATATCAAGAAAAAACAGGTGATGTCACAGACCTACTCTATTGTCTAGAGCAAAAGTTTTCAGCCATCCTTCATTATATTTTTCAAAGTTTTTCTTTGGACACTGGCTGCTTTTGCACTCATTTTCAGTGCAGTCTTTGTATCTGATCTGATTTAAAGCATAAAAAAGGCACCTAACTCAAGAGACGAACAAGTGTTATGTCTAAACATAATAAAAAAAAATTTAAAGAACCAAGAAGCAGCAGCCGGTCAAAAAAAAAAAAATCCAGTTTCTTTGGAATCTACAAAAAATTCCAAAGTTTGACAGACATAAAATATACCAATCAAGCATAACATTATGACCACCTGCCTAATATTGTGTTGGTCCCCCTTTTGCTGCCACAAAAGCCCTGACCCACTAGTTGAGTGGATTCCACTAGACCCCCTGAAGGTGTGCTGTGGTATCTGCACAAAGATGTTGGCAACAGATATTTTAAGTCCTGTAAACTGCGAGGTGGCGCCTCCATGGATCAGACTTGTTTGTCCCACAGATGCTTGATTTGATTAGGATCTGGGGAATTTGGTGGCCAAGCGCAACTCTTCAAACTTGTTGTTGTGCTCCTCAAACCATTCCTGAAACATTTTTTCCCCCATAGGAGCTGCAGTTCTGTAGCTGCTTTGACCCAGTCTTCTAGCCATCACAATCTTGGCCCTTATCAAACTCACTCAAATCCCCACGCTTTTCCATTTTTCCTGCTTCTAACACATCAACTTTGAGGACAAAATGCTCACTTGCTCCCTAATATATCCCACCCACTAACAAGGGCTATGATGAAGTGATAATCTCCCGCACAGTAATAACAGATATTCAGTTTGATATTACTCACAAGTATGCATAGTTACACATTTATATAAAGGTATTTATTTTTATAAAAAGGGAAAGTGTCTGATTGGTAAAAGCTTCATTATTCAGCCAAAGACAATGATCCCAAACACACTGCAAATGCACTAAAAGCATACCTGGATAGTGTTCCATTGGGTGTTTTTGCTATCAGTTATTGATTGGCCAGAGCCTGGACCTCAGCATTATTGAAGCAGTGTGGGATCATCTTGACAGAGAACAGAACAAAATGCAGCCAACATCCAAAGAAGAGTTTTGAATGTCCTTCAAGAAACCTGGAGAATTATTCTGGACTACTTAAAGAAATTCCAGGAAAGGTCAGGCTATGTTGAAGAATAAAAGTGGTCATACCAAATGTTGACTTTCAAGCTTATTAGAAATATACAAACTGTTTTTGCCTTAAATACTCTTTCCATTTATATTCACATGTTTCAATAAATTGTTGCATCTGTTTCACATTTTTCAAGCAAAATATAAAGAACCAGGGGGTGTCTCAAAACTTTTGTAGAGTAGTGTATAAGAAAATTTTATTCTTCCATCCAGCAAAATGTTAATGTTTTGAATCTTTTACGATAATATTTCAGTTTTGATTCTTGTTTTGTGGACAAAATGCAATCATTTATTCTTCCACCCCTTTATTAATGTCACGGTTCTTTCTTGGACTTCTGAAAGGCCCTACGGGAGAAGTATGGAATTGAGGACAAGATGGTTCTGCCCTTTGAGCCGGTTAGCCCATTCATTTTTATTATGCTGCACAAAATCCATGAATTCATTTCCACATGCAAAATACATCTTAACTGTTGATTGTGTTTGTGTGCAGATCCCTATAATAGAGATCCCAGGCTATGGCAACCTGTCTGCTCCTCTAGTCTGTGATGAACTGAAGATCCAGAGCCAGAATGACAAGGAGAAACTGGCTGAAGCCAAAGAGAAGGTTTACCTGAAGGGATTTTATGAAGGGGTGAGTGCCATTAATGCCTAATGAGTCCAAAACGGCTACATAAGTCAACAAAATGCAATCTCTCTTAAGACCTTCTGTAGCTTTACCTTTTAGGTTTGAAACTCAGACACAAATCAAGTAATTCAAAGCTTAAGGCTAGGTTAAATTATTCATGAACTGTCTGTGTTTTGTGGTACTTTCAGGCAGTTTTCTTCTGTGTACTGCAGTTAAACACTAAAGCAGAATGAAATTCCACAACCATTTATGAGGCATAACTTGCCTTCTGTTAAAGTGTGAAGAGTGGTTCAAACAGTGCATCAGTATGTATGACTTTCTGCAAACGATTTTCTGTCTTAGATCATGCTTGTTGAAAGCTACAAGGGCCAGAAGGTCCAGGATGTCAAGAAGCCCATCCAGAAGATGATGGTTGAGAGGGTAAAAACAAATTGGTTTGTAATATCATAAAATGGAAATGGGGTTGATGTCCAGTCATTTTTTTAATAGTATTGACTCTGTGTTAATGTATTGCAGGGTGAGGCCATGATCTATATGGAGCCAGAAAAACAGGTCATGTCACGTTCAGCTGATGAGTGTGTGGTCGCTCTCTGTGATCAGTGGTGAGTGCTGCAGTAACTGTGGTCACATAAATCTAGGCAATATAAAGTCTTTATTGTTGGTGTGTGATATTGTTGGTGTGTAATAATTGCAAAGTGACAAAAAGTTGTTATGACAGAATAAAACACCTGTGAGATATGACAGTTGTTATACACTGGGCTCTACTAGTACCCCAGTTGGTTAGGGCTAGATTGGATCCACTCATTTTGGTCACAAACTCTTGTAGAAATAAATTGTATTTTTTTTTTAAAAAAATATGTCCTGTCATCTTATGCAAAGCCTTGTATAAATATTATTTGTGTGTCTCAGGTATTTGGACTATGGGGATGCTGAGTGGAAGCAGCAGGCCAATGAAGCTTTGAAGACATTGGAAACGTAAGACCTCTGATGCAGTTAATTTTTGCAGTTAATGTTTTCCAGTCTTTGTGTGTGGGGTTTTGTGACAGTTCAGAAAAATTTAGTAAGGCGTGGACTATAAATTTCATTACTTGACTGCCTATAAACAACATACTGAAAATAAAATTTATCATTCCAATCCTGAAAGATTGCCTAATTCATGTTTTTTTTTTTTTTTGTGCTTCTTTTTGAAAAACTACAGATTTTGTGAGGAGACCAGAAGAAACTTTGAGGCAACTTTGGCCTGGCTGCAGGAGCATGCCTGCTCACGTACCTATGGTCTTGGTAGGTGGTTTTGGTATCTGTGTGGCAAATATTTATGACTCATTTACACCACTTTAATTTATCTTTCATTTTGCTGGCACTTTTATCATCGTGATTGTCTAATTGGAAAGTTTTTATTATATTAGAATTTATTCTTTTTTCAGGATTTTACCATTTTGTGAACATGAATAGGTCCTTAGGCTTTGTTAACTAGTATTTGAGGGATGTTCTTGGTCTATAGATGGAGACAAAGGACTAATGATTGGACACCTAGCAACACTCCATCTCTGATTTTTACAAGAATAGATGCAGAGTGAAGGCCAGCTGGCATTCAGCGCAGGACACTGCAGTACAGTCTGGGCTAGCTATAAACTCCTTTTGTAGAAACTGTTCATTTTATTCTAAAAATGTGTGGAGAAAAGTCTCTCCAATCATCTTACCAGACAAGCAGTCTGTAAGATGTCTAACTGTGTCACAAACCTGAGTTTAGCTGATTTCAGGCTATTTGAATATTTTATCTTTTTTGTAAATTCATGCAGAGATAAAGTTGCTAAAAAATTCTAATCTGTGGGGGAAAAAGTGGCAAAACTATTTGTGTGAAAGGACAAGCTGCGCTAGTGTCTGGTTTGATTTGGTTTATTTGACAACGGAGTTACATTTCTGTTTGTGTATAGAGGATTTCACAGTAAAGCCAGGGTCTTATTCCACATTTCCTCTGTATTTGGCACCAGTGTGTGCAGTTTGACAAGAAAACATTGTGTTAAAATAGAGGAGACATCAGTTGTCATAAAATGAATAATTTTGGTTTTTCTTTTGTGTGTGCGCATACACATACATCCCTTGGTTACCATAGGAACGCGACTCCCTTGGGACGAGCAGTGGCTGATCGAGTCCCTATCAGACTCCACCATCTACATGGCTTACTACACCATAGCCCACCTTCTGCAGGGAGGTGTGCTTAACGGACAAGGAGAGTCACCACTTGGCATCAAGTATGAATGCATCACGCACACGCACACACGGACACAAAATACACAGAAGCTGATAATCTAGAACTCATTATTCAGAAATGTTTCCACTTCCTTAACACTGAAATAAAATGACAAATTGAAGTGAAACATGTACAGTCAGATCCTGAATTATATGAAAAACACACAGTTGCACCAAGCATTCAGTTTTTTTTCCCACCTTACTCGAATGCAATAAATATCTTTCTAACCCCACCTATCTTTTTTTTTTTTCTTCATAATTTTTTCCCTGCCACAGACCAGAGCAGATGACCAGAGAGGTGTGGGACTTTATCTTCTTTAAGACTTCTCCTTTCCCCAAGACAGACATCCCCAAAGAACATCTGCAGAGGCTAAGGCGGGAGTTTGAGTACTGGTACCCTGTTGATGTTCGTGCATCTGGAAAAGACCTGGTGCCCAACCATTTGTCATACTACCTGTACAACCATGTGGCCATGTGGCCCAAAGACAAGTGAGTTTTCAGTACAAAGAAAATGGGCAAATGAACAAGGGGCTACAAACATAACAAGTTCACATGATAGCTGCAAATTCTAAGGGATAGTCATGCCAGAAAAATGTTCTCAAGCATAATTGTGACTTTTTTTTCTCATCCACTTAGCTGATGTTTCATACAAATGTGATTGCTAGTTAAATGAATATTTTTGGCAAATGTGCTTAACACAACAAGCACCTCTAAAGCACACTAATTAACATGTTATATCCCATTAGTTTAATAGATGCACAGGTAAAAGTGTTAAAAACATTTCAGCACTGCATGACTGATACACTGGTTACAATAACTTTTAGGAGTTTCTGGTTGCCTAGGAAACGGTCCCTTTGGCTTGGACTTGGATTTTGTGGATTTGTGGTGGTTTCTGTAACCTTGTCTGTATTTGTATAGCTATGCTAAGAGAAATGTATTTATATTATCTAACAGTGACAGTAATACTCATAATGTGGCAGTTACTATATATCTTTTTTTTCCCCCTTTGGTCATGTCACATTATGAGGATGTGATCATATTTTGCTGTTTTCAAATTAACAATTCCAAAAGTACCATTTTATGAACTGGAAAAAAGCCTTCTTGGTTTAATTATGCTAGTTTATGTGAACCATAACATTTGAACACAGTTATCAATTTATTTTATCTAAATGAGTTTGTTACAAGGAGGTATAAGTTAGTAATGGAAGTACAGTATGATATTAATGTCATAATGATTGGGAGCTATTGAATGAGTATTGGATTTTTTTTTCCTTTTCTTAGGAATAAACTGAGCTCAGCTTTGGATTTAGTTAAACTTGACTATGGTGTGTGACAGTAATGAAGAAACTAACACTAAAAATAACATGTATTTTTTTTTCTTATGTGCAGTGGGAAGTGGCCACAAGCAGTGCGAGCTAATGGACATCTGCTCCTCAACTCTGAAAAGGTGTGTCAAATATTAAATTGTGTTCAATATGACTTTTTTTTAAATAATTAAATTTGTTATTGGGTAATAATCCAGAAGGTTCAGGGCCCTGTGTTTATGAAGCAAGTTTAATGTACACAGGGTATGTTTACGTTATCCGGATTCACTTACCCTAGTATTGGCAGTTGGGTCAAAGGAAACTTGCTAACACAAGGTTTCCAGATATAGAAAAGAGTGAGTTCAAGTGAAAGTGGTGGTATTGGCAGCCTCTGACCTATCACAAAAATGTGGATAAGTGTACTGGCAAAAGAGCAGCTGATTAGAATAAGAATAAATATAAAAACAGAATTCAAACATAGGCTTAGTCTAAGTGCAAATTTAATGTAAGATCCAGAAGAACAAATGGATGTCCTGTTTTAGTATCTCACATTACCTTAGATAACTATAAAAATGTTGTGGAAAGTTTGAAAGATCCTGCTACTCTCTGCGCACAGAGGTCCAGGGATCTTCCAGGCATAGTGATGCTATTATTACGGAGAAATGATTGGTCACTGGGGGTTATGCCATACCTGATGATCTCAGCATAAGCTGCCATGGCAAGTTACCCTGGTACCTTTTGTAGTACAGAAAATCCTGAAGTTACCTGAATAAAATGAAATCTTGCTTCGTAGTACGGGTCTCTGGTTTGAGTCTGATGGGACCTTTTGTATTGCTTGACTGACAAATTTGAAACGTAACAGCCAAACGTTTCACAGATAAACTGAGTTGTAAATGGTTTTAGGAATTTCTGGTTTTTCAGCTGGTTTGCAGTTGTTTTTGTAGCTTTAAACACAGAGTGATTGTGTGGCTGGGAAGACCTGAAAGATTGTGACTACTAACATCTGTTTCTTTCATTGACCAGATGTCCAAATCAACAGGAAATTTCCTCACTCTCAGCCAAGCCATTGACAAGTTTTCAGCAGACGGTATAGTTTCTTCTTGATTTATCTCCCTCCTTCTGTCCCTTTTTTTTTTCTCTCTCTCTCCATTCTTAGTTTTCTTTTCGATGACATTCATTTTACTAATTATACTCTGAAACCTGGGAGAAAAACACTTAAAGGGTACATTTTGAACCAATTTCAACAGTACTTTTGGAGTGCTTTGGCCATTACGGTTGATTAGTGTTAACGTCTTTTATCCCCTGATAAAGATGCTTAGAAGATGAATCCATTTAGATGGCTGAGGTTTTGATGCTGGATATTATGAGCTATTGTATTTTTCAGGTCCCTCACTTAGTGGACTTTAGGACATTTCTGTAATAATAAAGTAATATGCACACTTTAATCTGAATGCAGGATGTTCTCAATATCATTATCATCTAGGATGAGAAGCTTTTAATTAGTGTCCAACATTTACTTATTTATTTTTTTGTTATTGTTATTGCAAAAGAATTGCTTCCATCACTCATGAAGTATCATGTATTCATGTATATTTATATTCCAGGAAGGCGGTTCCCCCTGTTGGTCAAAAAGATAAAAAGAAAAGAAGAAAAGTGTAGACTCTAATAAAATATTTATAAGAACATATGAGGAAGATCAGTGGTATTTTTTAGAAATGAGTGCACAGTTAAAACACAAATCATTGTTTAGCATTAATTATGTTAAGTATCCACAGAGAATTAAAGAATGATGCTGTTTCTTACCTATAGTATATTCATCCTAGATATACTTCAGGATTTTTCAAGCCATTCGTCTTCTATTTATTTATTTATTTATTTTGATGTCTTAAATGAGCTGAATAATAGATGGATATCATGTTTCTATAGAAGCTATCTTGCTGTGGGAGGAAACAACGTCATGGTCTGGCAGCAGATAGACATATTAACTTGTTTCGGTCTAAGAACTGGGAGACATGTCTACTGAATAGCTGAAGTTTTCTCAAGCTTTGGAATTTTCTACAGAGCCTCTGTACTTCTGTATCTCTTGTCAAATTATTCTTCAGAAAAGAAAAGAAATGCTGTGTTCATTGCATATCTTGAATAGAGGATCCAAATAGTTGGGTATTAAATTGAAGCAAATTACAACGGCAGCTGGCTTTGTGAGAGTAACTACGTATCAATTTGACATCTATTATACTTCGCTTCTGTTTGTCCGTGTCGTTTTCTGCTGTTTTAACACAAGTCCACATTTCCTTTCTCAGGTATGCGTCTGGCTCTAGCTGACGCTGGGGACACAGTGGAGGATGCTAACTTTGTAGAGACCATGGCTGATGCTGGCATCCTGCGCCTCTACACATGGGTGGAATGGGTGAAAGAGATGATTGCGAACCAGAACAACCTGAGGACGGGACCCGCAGACACCTTCAATGATCGGGTTTTCGCCAGGTAGTTTGAGGAGTTAAGAGGGTGTGATATGGATTGACAATTTCTGAGAATTTATTGAAGATATTAAGTCAAAATAATCACATTAACCAAGGTTTAGAGGTTTTTAGATTAAGTTTAGCCTTCATAACGCAATTCAGCATCTTTGAACAAGGATTTTTGATATAGCTATGGGTGCACTAATAAATGTAAAGTGATAGATTGATTGATTGGGCTTAAGTGCTTTAAAAATGTATTTTTAAATAATTTTCTGTCCTTTTTAGTGAGATTAATGCAGGCATTCTGAAGACAGAGCAACACTATGAGAGGATGATGTACAAGGAGGCTTTGAAGAGCGGCTTTTTTGAGTTTCAGGTAAATGCAATTTATGACTACACCCCTCTAACAGTCCTCAGTCATTTAATTAGATAATGGATACTGCAAGCAAAACTTAAAGCATCTGAAATGTACACTCTAGTCATGCTGTTAAATCAGTAGTAGTATATACTGTATTATGGAAACTGCGGTGATAGTTGAAACAGTAGCGTAACTCGAATGACACTGATGTGATGACATTGAAGCGTTTTTATGTGTATATTTAGGCAGCCAAAGATAAGTATCGGGAGCTGGCCATCGAAGGCATGCACAGAGACCTTGTCTTCCAGTTCATAGAGAGGCAAACTCTGCTGCTGGCCCCCATCTGCCCACACCTTTGTGAATACACTTGGGGTCTGCTTGGCAAGGTAAGAAACACATAGATTTCGCATCAGTGTTTTTAGGTTGAGTTGCCTTTGATCCAAATTTCCAAGTAAAACAGAAATGCAGTCAAAAGAAACATTTTAACATCCTGTGTTCATTTATATTCATGAGTACAACTGGGATCAAGGAGTTAAAAGCTACAGGTTTAGGTAGGCCTGCAGAAGCTCTGGTCCTGCTGCTTATTTACCTGTGTGAAATGGTTACTGACATTCTCACTGTTGATGTACATATCCACTGGAAACCTATGGAGCTCTTTCTCTCTGCAGCATGAAACAAATGCACACACTGTTGCACGCTTCAAATAGCACAGGCAGATAAATATATTTTTAACACTGAAATTTATGAATATGAAGGAGTGCAGCTGTGATAGAGATGGGGTTTTGGCTGTCGCTAAGCAACAACAAAAAAAAAAGCCCCACGACCAATCACATGTTCAGCACCACTAGTTAAAGAGCTAAGAGGTACTCGGTAGCCAGAGGTATACACACCAGGCTGGGAACCTTACATTGGCCACTGTTGTGATATATTTGTGACCTCTAGTTATGTAGTTATGATAAGAATAAAGTTTATTTGTGTAGCAGGTATCAAAACAATTGTGCCTCACAGAAATGGTTCAGAGAAACCAAAGCAAATCAATTAAAGTAGGCCATGCAAGAGTCTGAATAACTTAAACTTACACACAAAAATCTAAAAGTAATGAGTTAAATATAAAATCTATGCTAACATTTGTATTAAAATTTTGTAATAAAAATGGCTAAGGCTTTTTTATAAGGCTTGTTTTATTTTCAACTGTGATTTAAAAGAAGACTGTGATGAGGCGAGACAGATCTCCTAGAAAGGTTATTCCACAACTGTGGAGCCCTAACAGCAAATACTTACTGGTAATTGGCTTTTGTCTTTAAACGTGAGGTGGGAACAGTTAACAGCTTCTAATAGTATCTGAGGATCTGAAGGTTGGAATGGGAACAGCAGTTTCAGTGGCTGGGCCAGGCCTTGAAAGGCTTTAAAAGTAATAAGTAAAGTCTTAAAATCAATTCTAAAACTAATGGGCAGCCAGTTGTGGGGTCATTAAGACTGGTGTTATATGTTCACCTTTCTTGGTTCATTTAAGAAGTCTGGATGGTGCATTTTGCATCATCTGAAGTTGATTTAATGCTTTGTGATTGATACTTAAAATAATCTAACCAAGAGGAAATAAAAACATGAATGATAGTCCAAGTGTCACTTAAGAGAGTAAGGTATAGAGTAAGGAGAGTTTTGCTTTTTGGTCAGATATGACTTATTAAACCACTGCAGTCGTCCCAGATATACTAACCCAGTGCTGTAGCTTCTTGATCAAAATTTCATGGTCTGCTGTATAAAATGCTGGCCTTAAGTAACACATGAAAAAATAGGTTTCTGGAAATAGTTAACAGGATTGTGCGGCTCTGGTGAGCCTTATGACCTCTGTATTTTTCATATAATTATAAAAGCAAACAAAAGAAAAAACGATATACCCAAATATGTCGACAACTTCTTCCCTCCTCGCAGTTACCATTTTCTTTTTCTCGCTTTCTCCCTGACAGACTGGTTCTCTGATGAAGGCATCATGGCCTGTTGCCGGCCCTGTTGATGAGATTCTTATTCGTTCCTCTCAGTACTTAATGGAAACTGCACATGACCTTCGTCTGCGACTCAAAGCCTACATGCTTCCCCCGAAAAACAAAGTAAGATATGACGTCTCCAGTGGTCCTTTCCTTCATGGTTGTTTTGTGAGTTATAGGTTGTGACGTAAAATGGACAGAAGTTCTCTTTAAAAACTGGAGTACAGTTGAAATCCCACATATCCAAAGTTAGGGGTGGGGGGAGGGGGAAGAAACACAGCAAAGGTAACATAAGCTCCATCAGCAAAAGTGGTGACCCTCTTAAACCCTCTTCATCCTAATTTTCCATTTAGACACATACTGTAGATCAGGGATCCTCAAATCCAGGCCTCGAGGTCCGGTGTCCTGCAGGTTTTAGATGTGTCCCTGATCCAACACACCTGAATTACCTCCTCAGTATGCAGTCACATTCTCCAGAGTCCTGCTAATGACTTCTATATTTGACTCAGGTGTGTTGGATCAGGGACACATCTAAAACCTGCAGGA
>VUQK01039257.1:0-12323 GCA_015106715.1 Bujurquina vittata
CATATATATATATATATATATTACTGTTAACACTTTAACGTACTGACTAGCGGCAGCTGTCACGATTTTGTCAAGCACTTGTGTTTGATGACAATAAAGGCTTCTGATTCTGATTCTGTCTGTTGTCGCCTGTGAGAGCCTTGTGGTCGTTGTGGCTGTGTTCGCGTCTGTGTTGTCCGGGTCTCCTATGCTCCCTGCATTTGTTCTGTAACACTTACAGCTCTCCCTACAGGCTAAATTAAGCCAACCTCATTACCTCACTGTAAATTATTTTTGGTTAAATGTATATAATGCTGGTCTCAAAGTAAATCGAGCAACAGCTAATCATGAAGTCTGACCTTGTGGCACTCGGGTGTACAGATCCCTGGATTGTGATTGTCCTGCCGGGTCTGAGTCCACCACTGATGGCAGTCTTGTATGGAACAGCCTGCACATACAGAAGGAAAATTTATATTATAAAACATATATGATATATGTGTGTTACTGGTGAATTATAAGACAGACTAGTGACAGTTTCCATTTCATGTTCAACTGCTATAAAACCACCACTGTGGAAAGTGAAATGTTTCATTTGAACAGCAACGCTACAACTCTCTAACTACTATTAGGACAGAAAAAAATATATATATAATATAATTTGTGTGTGCGTGCGTGTGTGTGTGTGTTTGTGCGTGCGTGCGTGTGTGTGGTTTCTTTAAATGGCCCTTGAACTCAACTAAAAAGGTTGTTGCTGCCACCAAAGCCGCTGTTTCAAATTGGAACTCCACCCTGGATACTCACCGGTGCCGCAGGAGGAAATCCAGGCTGTGCTGGGAATCCAGGTTGAGGAGGAAATGCAGGAAAAGAAGGGAATCCAGCCTGGGGGGGGAAGGCTACTTGTGAAGCATATGCAGGCTGAGAAGGAAAGGCTAGCTGTTTGGAAAATGAAACACAAAAAGAAACCACTTTATTATCACCTATTTATCATAATGTTCATGTTGTTCATGAGGTTTAGGATTATTTGAACAAGGGGACAAATACACAACCAACTGTACTGGTGTACTATTTATTGATTTCAATGAGCCAGTCAATAAATTCTCTAAGCTTCCTCACCACAGGGTTCTGGAAGGCAATGGACGAAATCTCCACTTTTCCACCCACTGAAATTGTGTCAACCGGGTGAAATGAAAGGCGATGTTTGTAGTCCATAAAGTGGGAGCCATTCACGATCAGCTGGAAATAGTAAATATGGAATTATATTTGTGGTGAATTGTCTAAACAGTAAAGATTATTTTTGCACATCTTTTAGAGAAATGATAACCAAAAAAAGAAATTCTAACTGAGAAAGTCTTTTAAAAAGAACTTTCAAAAGAATAAGCTTTAATGCTACGAGTGATTTATGACACATAGATGCATGAATTTAAATTCTTACTGGACTGGTAAAGGTAGTAAAATTAAATGAGCTTATGCATTTATTTATTGACTAAATTGAGCAGATCATATTCAAATGTTCAACTTCAAATGACCTGGTAGGAGTCACGGGTGACAGTAATCACTAGGGTGAAAGGGGAGCCAACAGGAAAAGGGGAGCTGTACTTCCTCTCTTCAGAGCCCCAGCTCCCATGCTGGAAGCTGTTGGTGACCACATAATGCTGAATTTCATAGCGTGGGTTAATGTGGATAGCGATGTCTGCACCGGCATGGGAACCACACTGTAGGTTCACGTGAAACCTGTAGGATAAATGGTTAAGAAAATGGATGTTTGGATGAGCTTTTACTTTCAAAGAAGTAAGATGGGATCATTGGTAAATTGGGCCAAACATATTTCATCCTTCCTGCCCACAGAAAACTGATGATTGTAAGTAGTAGTTTTTAAACAGGGTCTCAAACTGACTGCACTGAGTAACGAACACACAAAAATATTCCTTACCTACAGTATAATGCACATTTGATCTTCTTGCTCAACTTGTGTGATCTGGTTAAAACAAACCCTAATCTGTAGCCTAGTCAAGCTTCCATGTGACATTTTCTTTGTTTCACATTAGAGAACGCTGCTTCTTTTTTTTTTTCACCATTTTATTTACTTTGCTTGTTTTTCTTTATTTTATTCAACACATACCAAATCACTGCCAAATGACCCATCAAATATCCAGAAACTAACATCACCAATACCAGAAGGAGGGTCTAATTTTTTGAATAGTGTCAAAGTTTTTGTCTTTTTCTTAGCAATAAATAGAGATTCTAAGATACAACTTTATTTGTTCTGTTGCAATTTTGTTTTTTGGGGGTTTTTTTTCATTTTGCCTGCAAACAACTTAAAATATTGTTTTGTAAGCATTAACATGGGATCTTAAGGCAGGAAACCTATTTGACCTTTTATCTATTTTATTTAATGGAATAATCTCTCTTACAGCTGTAATAATGAAAAGTCTGTTAACTTACACAGGTGGAATTTTCACTGGCTTTTATTGCCTTCAGACAGACTGGACACTATTAATACCGTAGCACATTTACAGTATTACTGACCAAAGCTCTCAAAGTGCACATACTGATATAGTGCTTTACACACTGCTGCAGTTTTGGCTGCTGCTTTCAGTTTGTATTATATGTTTAACTTCTTCATATTTTTCTAATACTATAGTTTTATCTTTCTTTGTAAATTTTGTCACTCTGCTGCCAATAGAGGTGCCCATGTTTCTAATTAGTCAATGCTGCCAATGCCATCCTCCACCTTAACACGTTAATAGATAGATTGGGGAACCCTGGGTTAACTTATTACATTGATAACCATCTTCATGGGACTGCTTGGCCTGATTGCCGATGTTGCCAAAGTGAAGTCAGATAAGAAAAAGGCATCCTGGGTTCCTGGTGAACTTGCTTTGTAGTACAACAGCTAAATATTATACATAATTTAATATTAGTGAGTCACAACCACCTTCAGGTTGTCCCTGGAGGTGGTTGTGACTCACTATTGTTCAAGTAATTGTATCATGTTAAGAAAATGAGGAATAAGCTTAACGAAGTGTTCCCTTTTAAACTCACTGACACTACCTGCTGAGAAATAAAGGAGCAGACAGACCTGTCAGCCCCAGGCAGGACTCGCCCACTAACAGTGATCGACTTCCCCTCTTGCAGACCGCCTTGGATTGATCCATTGAAGGGGATTTTCTAGAAAGAACATGATTCAACATGTTTTACAACTTGACTGTTAAATGTGATAGCATGCTGAAGAAGCTTATCACAAACATGCATCATTATTTGGGAAGAATTTTCAAAATTTGTGTATTTTGTTTCATGAATGTGTGTTTTTATTGCGGCAAAAAAAGGTTTCAGACTGGCAAAATTTACATGAAAACCCATGGCTTTGTGTATTTGTGCTGATTAATGTGGACAGCAATTTTTGAGAACATTTTGGTACGCAACTTGCAGAGTTGTTGATATCATACAGAAAAGGTAAATGAACTTATATAGCGCTGAGTACACAAAGCACTTTATGCAACATTTACTCATTCACTGTTTTCTGTTTCAAAGATTGTGTCTCTTGACAGCAGCTGAAGGAGGGGGTTCCTCTGCTTAGACTGCTGCTCCCACAACTCAGACCCAGATAAATGGATATATTAAGTTATGGGTAGTGAAAACAGGATGGCAAAAATAAGTTGTTGGTGAATGGCAGGACGATAGACTATATGTCTACATATACACACATTTTCAACGCGACTTAGTGTTGGGGAAAATAATCAAAAATGTGTGAAAAAGATAAAACATAACACAGAAGGGAAGTAACTCACAATGAAACTCGACACACAAAGAAGGCCATTGACAGGATAGCCACAGAAGAGGGAAATGAAACACACACACACACGCATGTTTTTTCTATGCCTAAGCACTTCTTCTATTTAACACACAAACACTGATTGATACATCAGGGTTAACTCAGAGTTCATGATCTTGAACTCTGAGTTATCCTTTACCTTATCACAGTTCATTAAAAAAAAATCAGCAGCGAAACCTTGGGATCTGTCGATCAGATGCTACTGAGAATGCTAAAATATTACAGTTCTCATATTCATATGACAAGTGTGAGATCTGAAAAACTGAAATTTTCAGCTAAATATAGTAAATAGTTTAACTTAAAAGCTAAATCAACGCTACATTAATGCTAGTCACTATAACAGGCAGCCTCATCAACCTGAACATGGCAGCCTTTTACCTAAAAATGCATTCTGGTCTGAATATAGGGACATCCAGGATGGGACAGGTTACAAATAGAGCAGCCAGGTGTGAATTGTTGGCACTCACATTACCAAAAAAATAAATGTTGACCTCAGAAAATAAGTCAAAGTAAAAGCACTCATCAGGCAGAAGCTGATGCTTTAAAAAATATATTTTAATCTTAATGAGTTTTACCTGGATTAATAAAAGGTTCATCATCATATTAATAAACTATTTTCTGGTCTCTTTAAAAGTTGTAATACTAACTGAAGTACTGAAAACCACTGTGATGTACTAAGCTTCTTCTGCAGACCACATCCTGCTAAGCTGTCATGCACGAATCACACTTTAATAACCTGCTCTTATTCACTGTGGATATTGCTGTTCTATTTGCATATTGCACACTGTATATATTTCAGACGGTAGTAACTTAAAAGTTGTGCACAATATATGAGGCCTGCAGTTGATCTTGGGAAGAATTGTGCACTTGCCCAAATATTGATTCGTCTTTGGTTTAATATTTTACACATTAAATTCGTATTTGAATAATGCAAATCGGGTTGCTTTCCAGTTTAAAATAACGGCTCTTCTTCATTTTATCCGTATTCTTTCCTGTTTTCCAGTTCACCGGAGCCAAAAGAGGAAACGAGCCATGCCAAAGTATCTGCAGGTTTCCTTCCTTCGGTGGTTCACAGCTACTGCTGCGTCCCCCTTCAGGAAGCAGCAGTGTGGGGTAGGGCCTGCTGAAAAGAGAGCGGCCTCCCGAATGCCCCGTTCCCCGTGTAAACCGGTTTATATGTCTGTGGCGTAAACGGAATAAACGCCACGGGGGTGAAAACGGAATGCGCATGCGCACTATGGCTGCGACGCCCCTCCGCGCACCAACTCGCAGCCTGGCAATACATCGATTTGTACGGTGGTGGTTTTCCAAAAAAATCCCCGTTACTTTTCGGAAACGGAAAAACGACGCGGTTTCCACGCGATTCGCACGCACTTTTTGAAAGTCTTTCGAAAGACAGTGAGAGAAACCGCACTATGAGCTGAACTTGTTCTGGTAAAAAGACAATAGGCGTGAGCTCGTTTTAATAGCAGACTTGTGTGATACGGTAAAGACGAGCGGGATGGTTGTGTCCACCCGCACAGAAGATGAACAAATGTTCCTCACTTACTGGGTTGTAAAAAGGTGCCTGCTGATTGAAGGCCATTGTTCCAAACGGAATGACGCAGGTTTGTCGAGCTGAAGGATGTGTGCTCTGAAGCTGGGAAAAAGTGAAAGGCTTTTGCGACACAGCCCACCCTTAGGTTTCGTTTCCCTCTAGTAGGCGGTATTTAAATAAGGCCAGTCTTATCCGTGGAGTTAAACTGTAACGGACAGAAAAACTGTGTCAAAGGTTAAAGCTCAAACTTTCAGCCTGACTCCGGTCCTTGCTCCGAACTCCAAGTGCTCTTCTCTTTGAACCACTGCGTCAAAGCGTGCACGATGCCGTGTGCAGTGAAGGAAATTATTTCTCCTTTAGTGCAGAAACACGATCAGTATGAGGATGTTAAAGGGAAAAGCCACACAAACTGCAGTACAGAGGGCGCACGGAGACTCACAAGGCACAATGAGACAGCTGATCAATTGTTTCATCTACCCAAGGCATTTTGTAGAGGGCATAGCAGCCGTGGTCGTTATTTGAATCGATATGACAGCTTTTTTTTCTCTCAATTTTGACTTTACTCCTAAAAATCCAGATTTATTAATTTTTTTTTTCTCAATGTGGCGCTAACACTCCTTCGCAGAATCCTCCCCAACAGCCATCTCCCTTCACAGAAAGCTCAATGCACCACAATGAAAAGCATTAATAAAACAAGTCAAATCAGCAGGCAGGGCGGTGGTCCAACACACAGGAACGCGGTCCAGAGTTCCAGAGCAGCCGAAATCACGGTACTACAAAAACATGTGGAGCCAAGAAACTGATTTCCAGATAAATACTTTGCAATTGTCCACAGGATAGACAGGAGGAGCAGGACAGGGTTTTTAGGAGAGCAGCTCCAAGTGAGTCATGTACAAGCACTCATCAGACAGAAAAATAAGACAAAAAACAGAAGAAAATAGGCATGAGCTCATTTTATATATATATATATATATATATGATCAGAATGTCCAGTTTTCATGTGTGTTCTATCACAATGTGGAGAAAGTGAATGAGAGCCTTAGAGTCCTTCAGTCAGAGCTGTGACACGATGACACAATGGGTTCAGAGTGGACACTTACTTTGTGTGCATAAAGTTTGTGTTTAATCTGCTTAGCTGACACATCATTAACAGTATCTGTTTTTAAATGACCACGATTTCAGGGCTGGGGAGGAGGCCCCGGGGTAGACCCAGGACACGCTGGAGAGACTATATATCTCTCGACTGGCCTGGGAACGCCTTGGGGTCCCTCCTGACGAGCTGGTGGAGGTGGCTGGGGAGAGGAAAGTCTGGGCTTCTCTGCTTAGGCTCCTGCCCCCGGATAAGCGGAAGAAAATGGATGGATGGATTTCAGGGCTCTCGATGGAGTTCAAGGCAAAAGCCAGAGCGTCTTCATCTGCGTGTCAAGCAGCCCAGAGAAAACAGGTACCTCTGCACGTGAACGTGTCAGTGGTCATAATGATTTTATTGCACTACTACTGTATATTGTTCCTGTTCCTGGTGATGCAGTATTTTCAGACCATATGCAAGAAAAAGTGTGCCACTGTACAACATTCCCGTGTTTTTAAGCCTTCCACTGCCGCTCCGTTCTCTGTTCATGAAACGATCACAGGCTTTTCTGTGACCTCCAGTACGGAGGAGCTGATTCTTCATTTTAATTCTGCTGGCCAGTCTGTCTTGGACTCTGTAGCTCCATTAAAAGTCAGGCAAGTAAAGCGTAGTTTGGAGCCATGGTTAAATGAGGATACCCGAGCTATTAGACGGGAGTGCAGGAGGGCTGAACGCAGGTGGAGAAAGGACAGGTTGCAGGTTCATTTTTGAGATACTGAGAAAATGTTAGCGGGGTTATCAGATTATTGTGAAAGCTACCAGGATAAAATATTTTTCAGATATCATTGGCTCTAATTCTCAAAACCCTGAGCTCTCTCCTGAATGCACATGAACGTGGTCATTTGGAAGCTTCCAGTGATACCTGTGATAGATTCCTTCATTTCTTCTTAGAGAAACTTGAGACCACTAGGGCCCACTTAAAGCCCATCACAGCACTGAGTCTGCGTTGTTGAGGGTTTTTAATGATATTCTCTTGGCAGCTGACTCTGGTGACTGTGTTCTGCTTGTACTGTTAGATTTAACTGCTGCATTTGATACTGTGGACCATGAGATACTCATATCCAGGCTGGAGCAGTGTGTGGGCATGTACGTATATTTTACTTAACAGGCCATCAAACAGCAGAAGAGGTTTTTGTGATGAATTTGAGGCAAAAGCAAAATGGTTTTCTCTGCTACATGAACTGATGACATGGTAGAAGCAGCAACATCTTCAATACCTCAGGATGTCCCAGACTCCCAGGACTCATGCAGAACCACTGAGGGGGCTTAATGATGAAGATGACAGAGGGATGTATGAGAGCACGTCAGAAAACACTTTAGATGATGAGGACATGTCACTGCGTGGCACCTGGAGAGGTGTGGATCTTCTCTAAACTTTGCCCATATTTAATGTGACATTAACTTTGATTTGCATTCTCTGTTGGGGCCTCGAGGATGATGCCCATCAGCATCTCTACGGCCAGGACTTCTGCTGTGACCCCGCCTGCTGCCGCCGCCCTTAATACCTGAGAATGACAGCTGACTGTTGTGTTGAGCCTCTTTGTTAAATGAGTTAACTGTAGAGTCCTCAGATCAAATCCACTCCGCCTCCACAAGAGACAAACATGGTGACTCGCTCTAAACATGTTGCTTCAGGTGCCCTGAAGATAGGAGTTGGTCCGAAAATGTAAAGAAAAAGCTGCGATGCTGCCAGTGATATCAGCCAAAGACCAAAGTTATCGTGTTAGCAGATAAAATGCTGTTGGTGGTGTTTGCAGACTTTTAGATGTGCTTTTGGTTGCAAGCTTGCTGCTTAATTTAATTTAACACATCATATCCTAACATGATGATGACTGAAATAAATATTGAATCTGTTTTCATATACTGCATGTTTTGCACGATTTTTCCTAAGATGTGAGCAGCTGACATAAGTTCACTTTCTATCATTAACCTGTACGTCTGAAACTGGATCATAATGTGAACATGTGACCTGTACTGCAACTGCAATAAAGCCATTCGTCATGTCATTTACGTGTGGCGGTTTTATACCTCTGCTAATGCAGTCAAGTTAATAATTCACAGAAAGCAAACTCCTGAAAGGGTACACATGAGCCCTACTGTAATAAGCCTGATTTTTATTTGCTTACTTGCTGCGTAAACTTTAATGCTCCTTAAAATAACCGCTCTGACAGCTAATCGTTGGTGATCGTTGTTCTCCTGATCACTGGGGATCTGTTGTGGTTAGGCCCTGTTTGAGCCTTTATCACACCATTTATTTCATAATACACTAAACTATTCATTAAAAGTTGTTGTATGGTAAATTTGCTAATTTGCATAAACTATATTTTGATATAAAGGCAAATATACACCAAAGGGAGACGCATTTTTAATGTAGTTAATCTAGTGTGTGCTTGAGTAAAAGTGTGTCTATGCAGTCATATTGGGGAAATGCACATTTTTCAGCAGGTTCTCAGGTCAGGTCACAGTGTCATGTTACATTAGGGCCATACAAAAAATAAATCACAATCACTAAATTAGGAGCTTTAGTGGTATCATTTCAAAATATTGTAATAAGACATCAAGATTAAAGTATTGCTGTTTTGTGTTCTTCTTCTCTTTCAGGAAAACACCTGAAAGAGAAGAATACAACAAACACATATTTTTGTTCTGTTGCTTGTGTGTGTGTGTGTGCGTGTGTGTGTGTGTGTGTGTGTGTGTGTGATGAAGAGGGTGAGAAGCCGCAACAACAGCTCCTGGTACCAGAGACAGACAGAGAGAGACTCAGGAAACCCAGGCCGCCCACAGCAACCCCCCACCCTTCCCATGAGCACTTCCAGAGAAGGAGGAGGGGGGTCCCAGCTGGGGTTCCCACGGCTAAAGGGCAAGAGCCCCAGAGAACCAGTGACAATGGGCATCTAACCCCGCCTGAGGCTGGTGATCCCTGCACAAGCCGAGGGAGAGCCCCGGGACCCCAGGTGCCCGAGAACTGCCCGATGCCATACAGAGTGCACGCATACACATGCACTCACACACTCACACACACACACACAAGAAAAACGGACAAGGAGACACACTCATCTACATCAACCCATCTTCGGATGCGTGGGCGAATTTCGGTTGAATGCTCTCTCCAAGTTCACACAACACATTTAGACCAGGATAGAACATGCTTAAGAGGATAAAGTGTTGGTCTAGCATTCCACGAGCCGGACCATGTTATTTCTTCTGAATTTGAGGCTAATGGAGGGACGTGCTTTTCCAGTACTCTGGTGGAGACTTTTTCCTGAGAGGCTGAGTAGTTGGATCCCTCTATAATTGGAGCACACCCTCCAGTCCCCCTTCTTAATCATGGGGACCACCAAGCAGAGACCACTTTTAAAAACTTACAAGAAAGTCTGGCTGCTTGGAAGCAAGATATTAAAAAATGAGGGGTGGCTCAAAACATTTGCACAGTATTGTAAATATATGAAAAGATAAACACAAAGGTGTATTTTTAAAAAAGCTCATGTTCACACTGACCCACTCACTGTTCATGGAAAGGGAATGTGCTTAATAAATAGGAACTTTTTGCTCAGGAGATGTTTCTACTGCATTCTACACAAATCGAAAGAAGAAAAATACAAACATCCACAAGTGATTTCACAGCCAGCTTGCTTTTATTTTGTAGGGCTTGTCATGATCTATGACTTTCAGGCGTCATGGATTGTGTCAAAAAGCTGGAGAGTATCATTTAAATTCATCTTCTGAGCAAGACAGTGCTGTTTAAGAGATTTATTAATTCAATTTGTATACATAGATAATAATTTTTTCTTGCTGGAGGCTTTCAGAGAACTTTCAAAGAAAAACATATATCTGCAGTCTACCTGTGGGAGGAAAACAGCACACTGAACTTCATTTCTACACTTTCATTCTATTTTATTCAACTTGTCACTTATGCAATTCTGCTATTGCTACTACTGCTATTGTGTCTATCACTATACATAAGTGCAGGTATTGTAAATGGACATTTTTGAACATAAATCAGGGTCTTTTCGTAAACCAAACCAAACTGTTTTGCAGCTGTTACGCATTCTCCTGTGCTAGTGTACTAGCACCATGAATTTGTCATTTAAAAAAAGAGTGCTGTTAGTGAAAAGCTGCTCCAAACACTGATGCTAAATTAAAAAAAAAAAAACATTATACCATAAATATTAGAAATGGTGCTGTTACATACTCAGAAAATAAACTGTGCGACATGATTATGTAATAGCACACATATAAGCAACGTTATAGTCAGAGTAAAGCACTGGCACAGAATAGCCAACAAACAGGGCGGTCATGAGAGACTGATGAGAGGTCAGCTGCTTTGTGCCCACATGATTTTTCTCCATTGTTGCACAACATAGGCAACCTAGTTTCATGAAATAACTCATTCCAGCTGTGGCATTCAGCATTAAAACATCTGTTGTGTGATTCACACTTAAAAAACAAAACAAAACAAAACACCTTTGACCAGTTGGGGTATGGAGATGAGAGGTGTCCAGAATATTGGCAGTGGATCCTTTTGTTAACACATTAGTGTATGCAATACCTTAAATGTTGGATTTTGTGTGCTGAGCTTAAAAGAGCGTAACTGTATGTCATTACTGTAGCTTTTATTGCAAGAAGCTTTATTAGTGAAGTTGATACAGTTTTCCCTCAATTGTGAAAGCACATTTCCTGAAACCACCACCCATTTTCTCAAAACCTTGAACACAAATCCAAAAACTTCAAACTGCGTTCACAAAACTCCCGTTTAGCACGCAACATACAACACTATACAACACACTGTAAAGCGTGAACAACGACCCCCACGAGCGCAGGCCAACAACACCCCAGAGCATTGGGTTCAGACAACAGGGTTTAGCGTTTTGGCTGTAAATGACCAACGTCTTGCTTCACAGGAGTGGAACAGCTTTTACGGAAGGTCGAAGAGAATGTTAACGCAGCAGATAAGATCCAGGCATATTTGGATAGACCTGTATGCGTTTGTGTGTAACTGAGAAAGTCCCTGTCAAAGATCAACTTTACCTTACAGTAGAAGGGGAAATGACCCGCATCCGGTTAAAGTGGAAAAAAAAAAAGAGAGAAAAAGGCAGAAGTGTGCAACAGCAAACTCATTATGCTCATGAAAACCAGACTCCATCAACCTCGGCACGTCTGTCTCAGTATTGATGATGTGCTTCTGTTTTTAGAGGTTCTCCCATTAACGCTTGCTCTATATTGGACACAGTGTAGTTCAAGCAAGGTCACTGTATGTCCCACTTTCACGCGTTAAATGATTAAAATCAGAAATGTTTTAATCCCAAACAATTATGTAATTTCCATGGAGCGTATATTAAGAGAGCACGGGACAGGTGGGCCTGTTGTAGTCCATCCTAGAAAATTCTAATTATCTGCATGGAATAATGAGACAAACTGAAGAGATTTTAAAAACAGCACATTTATTTAAAAAAAGAAAATCATCAAGTGAAATCTTTTATTTCCAAATTTGTAAAACATTCTAAAAATGTTCTCACATCGAGGGTTCTTTCTGGGTTCCTGAGTGAAAATTGATGTAGAAAAAAATTGTATAACAATTTTGTTCCGTTAAAATAAATAAAGTGTGCAGACAGTTGTTAACAACCAGGCTGCAACAGTGTAAAGCATTTATATCATTGTGGTTCCATTTTTGATACATTCAAACAGCAGCTCTGTTACAAAACAGCGCACACTGAGTCACTTGAGATCAGATTTAATGTCTTGAATTGTTCAGATTAGAAGCTTTGAAAGTATGAACAAATAATCTACTGAATAACCCCCCCCCCCCCCAAAAAAGAACAAAAAAAAAAAAAAACCCACAAAAACAG
>VUQK01039258.1:0-14144 GCA_015106715.1 Bujurquina vittata
AAAACGTCTGTTGATTAATGCATGAGAAAAGCATGCACCTCGGAGATACTTCTGCCTATGTGTGTGTGTGCGCGTATGTGTGTGTCTGTGTGTGTCTGTGTGTGTATGTGTCTGTATGTGTGTATCTGTGTGTGTATGTGTCTGTATGTGTGTGTCTGTGTGTGTCTGTGTCTGTATGTGTCTGCATGTGAGTGTCTGTGTGTGTATGTGTGTGTCTGTGTGTGTCTGTGTCTGTATGTGTGTGTCTGTGTGTGTCTGTGTGTGTATGTGTCTGTATGTGTGTGTCTGTGTCTGTATGTGTGTGTCTGTGTGTGTCTGTGTCTGTATGTGTGTGTCTGTGTGTGTATGTGTCTGTATGTGTGTGTCTGTGGGTTCAGAGTTGCTGAAGCTCACAGTGCGCTGTCCATGGTGCTGAAGCAGCTGAACACCTCCGGAGAACGCTCCGCCCCGCTTCCGTGCCAACAGCTTCTCTCCTGATCATGACGCAGTGAAAGCACATCCACAGCAGTTCTGCATCTGTGGGCAGTAAAATATCGTCAAGGTGCCGGGAGGCATCTGGATCTCCTCACATTTCCGTTTAAAAATAAATAAAGAGAAAAGTGGTGAATGATGTGCACACTTGTACAAAGCACAGATGAAATGCACCCCTAATAGCGCATAGCTGGCTCTGTACAGACAATATTTAAGAATTGTATATTTAAAAATATGAACGTGTAAAATTTAAGAGAAACACACGCCTTTGTTGTTGGGTACAGATGGAGCCAGGTGTTCATATTTCTTGTGTGTAGGTTTTTTGTTTTGCGTTCCTGATGTACCATTGAGGTTTTCTTTTTTCTGTTACATTTGGATTGTTTTTCTTTTAAAAACTAACTGCATTGGTTTGTCTTGTTAAGAAGTGCAGTACAAAGATGACCTGCAGAATCACACCTTAATTTGACCGTTTCCACTTTAAAATCCTCAGTGTAGCAGCAGTGTACGACAACTATTCCTGTATATTGCCTTTTTGCTGGAAAATGTATGTTGAATAAAAATTTTCTATAAAAACAAATCCGCACCTCTGCTGCTCATCCATGCGTCTGTTCTGAAACACTGTTATGGAAGCTAACAGTGTTTCATTTATGACTCATTTTACTTAAGTGTTTTCACAAGGGGTACAATACATGCTGGATTATTTCTGGGGCAGCCACAAAAAAATGATTTTCACAAATTGCCATAACCAAGAAATACATTGGAACAGTGTTAATAAAAGTTCAGTTTGCTTTTTGGTATTGTTATTCGAACCGCAGAAACTGAACAGCAGAGGAGACGTGGAAGAAGACAACTGCCAGGCATCGCCAAGGTCGAACCGTCAAGGCCATCTGCAAGCAGCTGGATTCCCAGCTCCTAGTGCTAATGGGAGGTTAAAGTCCAAGACCTGGAGCCAGCTTCCCTTCATATGGCTGCAAGGAAACCAGAAGGATAATCTGATTCTACACCATTCATCTTTACTGACTTTAAAAACAAGAATTGGGTGCACAAATTTGAATTTATTTTGGATTTTCTCTGATCCACACAGGCTTAAAGCATACATGCATACTCATACATATCCCTGCATCCTCCTCTGTCACATCAACCCGTCCTTCACTACACCAAACCTGCTACAAACACCCTCTGTGGTCTTCCTCTTTTCCTCCTGCCTGGCAGCTCCATGCGTAAATTGAAATTATATGAAGAAGCATTCAGATTGTACAGCACAGATTTCCAGAGAAGGCATTATTGTTTTTGATCACATGTACAGTATCTTTTGATATACTTTCCCCAAAAAATATTTTACTAAAATTGTACTGATTTGAGTTGGAATGATCCTACTGCACCAAAAACCAAAAACCTGTATGACAGCCTGCACATCCATTATGCATTCCCCATTAGGATAAGGATTCGTGTCAGACTGTGGGACTGCAGCCTCAAGTGTTAACTGGCAATTATGTGACAATGCACTGGGCCGACTGTGGCTACGGTGGCAGAGCGGCATGTATCACCAATTAAAAGGTTAGCGGGTCGATCCCCAGGTCCCCAGTCCATGTGTCGAAGTATCCTTAGAAAGATAGTGAACCTCCAGGTGCGACTATTAGAAAAGCAATAAAAATGTAAGAATTTGTGAGTAACTTAGCTTTTTTTTGAGTAACGACCCCAATGTGACCTTTCTGGAGAATGAAAGGAGGCACACAAGAAAAACAAACATCATCGCAGCATCTATTTTTATTAGAGAAATAATGTTATCAAATATTTAATAGTAGTAAAGAATAGATGTGTGAGTATAGTCCGTTTTATTGGGGGGGCAATGTGAGAGGAGATGACTGGGAATATTGTGCCTGCTTTCTTTTACCCATCAATTATGAAACAGAGCAATCAGACAACATACATTATAGTAATTGTTATATTATAATAATAACAACAACAATAATATAATAATAATAAGACTATGTTAACATTATATAATACATGCACAATATTTTTATATATATAAGTATAATATTTATAATAATTGCTTTACTTTTGCATTGTTCTTTGCACTATAATGAATACATTCAAATAATCTAAACATAAGTTGTAACTATATTTACAGCTGGCCACTGTTATACAGTTTGTGTGCTTGTCTTCCATTCCTGCAAGAATCAGACTGACAACATATAAATATGACACAAATTAGCCACTTTGGGTTTTACTCATTAAACCTGCGATGAGCTAATATTTTTATGTTTACCCCCCGTCTTGGGTTTAATGTGCATTTGTCGCCGCTGTTACTTATTAAGAAATTGTGGCAAGTTTTCTGTTTAATTTCAAATGTGCAATCCCTTTAAGCATAAAGTATGCCATAAATTCTATGTACAAACCTTCATTTTAACATTTTGCATAAAAGTTTCTGCGTATATTGATGATAAAAGGTGCGTGGGGAGTGCTTTAAGTTGCCAGAGCCAAAAAAAAAAAAGCTCGAACAACACAAGTTTGCTAAAAATATGATAAAAGTCATGTTTGGTTGATCCATAGAAACAAGCTGCATTTCACCTGTGACCTGTCAGAAAATAGCACGGCTGCCAGTTTGTTTTTTACCGGGTGAACATGACACAGACAAAAGTAACAGGAGGCCATTTCTTATTTCTACGGCTCCATTTCTGCCCTGATGATCATCATTTACAGCATTTCCTCTTCTCAACGTACAGCACTCTGTTGCAGCGGGGGCAGGTGTGGTACGCATCCTTGAATCTCTTCATGAAGAATGGAATCAGGCAGCAACACAGGACTAACCTGCAACACACACACACACATACACACACACACACACACACAGAGTTAGTTTCATGCTGTCGTATACTAGATGAGATTTTCTTTTATAGACTGAAAAACTGCTAAAACTCAAATGCTGTATTTGTTCAAAGGTAAAATGCGATCGCTCCCTACACGCTGAAACAGCACGGTGCTGATGGTTATTGCAGCTACAGGCTCCAACATTCTCACTTTATCTTCAAACGAACATGATACCAGAGTACGAACTAGAAGATGAATCTTCTGTATTATTAAATCATTTTTTAAATTAAATAATAAATAATTTATTAACCTAAGTGCAGCCCATGATTCAGTAGCTTGTAGAATCACTTCTGACTTTATAAGTTTGTCACATCATTGTGGAGGAATTTTGGTTGACTTTCTTCAGAGTGTTGCTTCAGTTCATTGAGGTTTGTTTGTTTATGCTCTCTGAAGGTCCCACCTCAGCGTTTCAGTCAGATTGAGGTCCGATTCTCTTGAAATAAAAAAGATTTGCTGCTGTGCTTTGTTGTCCTGTTGCATTCAGGCCAAGCTTTAGCAGTTTAGCAGTCGCAGTTCCTCGTTGGTCTGGTCTGTCCAAAGGACATTGTTACACAAGTCTTGCAGTTTGTTCAACTGTAACTTTGCAGATCTGAGCTGTGCTGCTGTGTTCTTTTCAGAGAGAAAAGGCTTTCTCTTGGCCACCCTTCCAGACAAGCCCTGCTTGTCCAGTCTTTTTCTAATTGTGTTGTCATGAACTTTAATGGTTAACAGGCTTCCTGAGGCCCGTAGAGTCTGAGATGGAGCTCTCGGGGTCTTTGCTGTTTCTCTGAGCGTTGCACGGTCTGACCTCGGGTGAGATTGCTGGAACGTCCACACAGATGGTGGCATTGTGTTGACCCGCACGTGAATGCTCCAGACCAGCAAGCTGCCAAACTTGTGCTTTTATAGCGGTGCTCACACTCACTGAGGGTCAGTTAATCAGGTGCATTTGATTGGCTGCTACTTACTACTCTTAATTCCTATGGACGAAGTAAGGATGTACTTCATAGAGTCCTGTGAAAGCTTTCTTTTTTCCAAACAGCCAGCACAATTTTCATACAGTGTTTTATTCAAATTAAATACAGATACAGACATAAAAGAAATCCATCATTAGAACAACATTGTGTTAATAATTGCTGTGTAACAGACCAATCTACTTTCCTCTTTAGGTTCTACTTCATCTCTCACCCTTACTCTAAGTACAGTAACTGCATGTACTGTATGCAACATATTTGTATTTTAATTAGACGACACAGACATGTATTTATAAAAGCAGGTGATGGTGGTGTATACTGTGTATTGGGGCCACGTCACTCACCCACAGCAAATGAAGAGTAAACACATGAGCCAGGCGTACGTCCCTGCCTTATAGGTGACATTGGTCATAACCTGTTGCTGGCAGGAAGCGCATGTAGTCATGCCGGGCTCAGTCCCGAGCCCCGTTTCATAGCTCACAAACTTTTTTTTGCCTTCTCCAGAGTCAAAACCCGAACCCACGCCTCCACCTCCACTGGTGTACACTGAATATGTTAGAGAGGAGGAGAAACAGGAGGGATGAGGGTCGGATGGGGGGTTGGACAGGAAACACACACAAAAATTAGCAATCATACATTCACCCAAAGCTTCTAAAAAGTGAAACGTCAGGTGTGAGAATACCTGGTGTGACAGCTGCGTTGGACTCCTGTGTGGTGGGTGGGGTGAAAGGGGTGTGGGGGTGATAAACCCTCACGCCATCTCCTTGGCTTTCTACTGGATCGTATGAAGAGGAGAGGGGGGGGGATCACTGTAGTGATGGGACGACGATGATGATGATGATGATAATCAGTGAGCATAAGTTTTGGGCTTACCTGGAGTGATGTAGGGAGGGGGTTGTCTTTGTCCACCTTCACTCATTGTCCTGCAAAGCAAACAGAGAGAATTGCAATGAAGGGTGCTGTTAGGACCAAATACCTGAGATCTCCTGTCATCAATGCGTTCCCCCTCATGCTGCTTCACGCCACCAGGTGGAACCAAAGCCCTGGCTTTGAAACATCTACCGGGCTCTGATGAAAATGTCCCTCATTCCTGTCTGACACATATTGAGCTCTTCATTGTGTGCATCTGTCTTGTTAGCATGTGGGAAACACCTGGGTGTGTCTGACAGGGGAGTGACCGCCGCTTCAGGTGTGGCCACCCAGAGAACCATTTCTTTCTGACCGCTTTATTAAAGAAAATCCTTACTTATGGTTTCCTCTTTCACTTAGGATCACATTACCTGCTTAAATTAAATTCAGTTCACTTTTATCTATATAGCGCCAAATCACAACAAACAGTCGCCTCAAGGTGCTTTATACTGTAGGTAAAGACCCTAAAATAATACCGAGAAAACCCAACAATCAAAATGACCTCCCTGTGAGTAAGTAAGCAACAGTGAGAAAGAAAATGGTATCAAATCAATATTGATATTGATATTTTCAACATGTGTTACACTATATAAGTTACATGCATGTTCCTGAGCATGTAGACCATCAATATATGCAACATGATCCTCTCTGACAAAAATCCGCAAAACCAGAGGGAGCGGGAAGAGAGAGCGACGGGACGAGGCCGAGTAAAAGTCTAACTTGGTCTGCTTGGTGGAAAAACTCTTTGAATTAATCAAAAGCTCAGAGATGGGATGAGAAAAATAGCTCAATGTAATGTAATTAAAACAAAACCAATATTCTTATTATGGGAGCCCATTCTGACCCACAAATTAGCAGCTACATGGCTCACATTTTCCGTCTATTTCAGGTGTGATCTGGACACCTCTGGAAGAGCGCGTTTTATGTTAAATGTGTGCACACAGTCATCAAATTGATTTTGTAGATCAGGGTTGGGTTTTTTTTGCCAGTATGATGTACAGAATGATTCTGAACACATCTAATGATTCACTCTGTAACATCCATGCTGCTGGTCTGAAGCTCCAGCTTCTACACACAAACATAATCACTTTATCTGATGCAAACGCAATGACAAACAGCCATGTTTACCTCACAATATTTACAGGAAACTAGACACACCCTGTAATGTAATGATTTACATTACTGCTTCTTGGTTTACGTCCCCACATGTGGGTGAGTCTGCCTCAGTAAGGCTGTCACTGGATTTACAGAAGCTATTCGATTGCTGTGTCACACACAGACCTGCATACGCCCATTAGGCAGTGCAGGAATGCGACAGGGCTGCATGCTTCTCTCTGTGTCGCTGACTGAGGGTGTGCCAGCCAAAACTGGTAAAAGACAAAAAAACCCACTGAAATCTGAATGATTGTGAGTGAGTTTTTGTTTTTGTGTGTGTTTTGTTCCTCTGAAGAAACAAAATAGCTGATCCCTGCCACCACAGGAGCGCCGATATTGCGCTTGTAAGTCGCTTTTTCTCCAGCTGGATCTGTTCCTCTGTGCTCTGAGCAGCCAGTGAGATATTAATTGTGTACAGGTCTTCTCCATCAAGATCTTCCCAGAAGCTAGCGTGACACGTTTTCTCTTTCCAAATATTGTTTGGAGAGAAGTTTGCAGAGAAGCGCATTGAAAAAAAGACCCTAATTAAAAATCAAATAATTCACCCATTTAACACAGACAGAATATGATCCAAATTTCCCTGAAGCAAATAAGCCAGTATTTAAAACCACTGACAGATATGCATCACATTAAGCTTTTTACATGTTAAATATATTCAATCCAAATGGATGGAAAAAACGTGATTTAACAGGCCAACATATTTATTTATTTATACATTTTTCCTGGAGTGACTTGTGTTTTTGTCTTCACATGGGTCAACATCTAGCTGCTGATCAGGAAACTGGGTGTGACTTAAAAAAAATCCACCTGCCACAGTGCAGAGACGCCTATGAATCAATGCATCCTTTGTATGAAAGGGTGACCTCAGCTCGGCACCATGCTGAGTCCTGAGCTTCATTATTAGAGCAGGCTGCAGAGAATCACTTCACCAAAATAAAAGTTCACGAGGGAGGCACCAGCTTTGGAAAAATGGAGAATTTTTAGTTGAAACTAAATTCTAGCCAGGTAGATTTTTTAGGGAAATACATAATGATTATGGGCCTACTGAATTCAGTGAAACTGAATGGGATGTGGGGCAGAAATTCTTTTTATTGCAGAGGCGTAACACCCTGCTGCAGGTGTGGCTACACCGAGACTTCAGCGCCGGTCAAACCTGTGTCTCTGAGTGAAAGGGAGGGAACTTTTTTCCATTTTTACGTTTTCTTCCATGATGCATTTTAGTGATCAGCATGTGAATCAGGGGCCAGTGGGAAATACCCAAATTGACCACTTCTGTCGCCTTGACTTTCAGCCTGACCTTGATGCCAAAGCAATCATAAAAATCCCCCAAAACAAAGACTCACCCCGTGTTACGACGCATTTCTTTTCATCATATTAAAAATGGATTGTTTCACATACACAATGTGTCACAGTGTCATACCCAAAACTTATCAGTCAGAGCCACTCCTGTAAACAGCGCTCTTACTCTTATCCACACGCACTGCTTTCCTACAGCAGACTTCTCTTCTGTAAAATATACAGTGTTATAGTCTAATTCAATATCCCTGCAGCCTCTTAAAGCTCCACACATGGCTGTAAACAATGCTTAAAACATCACTTATTAAGTATCGACATAAAAGTCCAGAAAAGGGAGTTAAATGAGCACACACACGAGCAGAGGTAAAAATTATGATTGCTTCCTGATTCTTTCTTCTTTCTTGTGTGAGCATTTATGTAATTTGTGACTTCCAGTTTGTCTCTTTTGTGCGTGATAACATGGCAAAATGTAGTTTACCTGTTATCAACAAATGCTAAACTTGACCTTCTCATAGCCAAACCGCCACATAAACTCCTTTTATGTATTCAGTTTTGATTGCTTTGAATCATCCCCAAACCTGATTCTGCACTCCTTCAGTCGGATGGTTCTTCTTGTCCTGTAACACATGAATTTCTGGCAGTCTTACCTTGGTGGGGTGTTGGGGTCACTACGCAGAGATGAGCTTGAGATGTTGCTGATGCAGGATTCAGACAGATTCTGGCTTAGATCTCCACCCGCACCTGTACCTGTACCTGAACCTGCACGCCCAAAGCTCCGCCTCTGCCTCAAGTCGGTATGAATGAGTCACTCTGTGGTAACTTTCAAAGGCTGAACCGGTCTTCATTTTTGATGTCTACTTTGTTTCTGTGACATTATTGTGTGTGTGTGTGTGTGTGTATCTGAGACTTTTGGTGAGGATAACCGGTTTCTCTTGTTCGCAGACTGTATGGCCTAACACAGATTTGAGTCCAAGGATTGTTTTTGTGCTGGAATGTGACCTGATGGCCATCAACAGACTCTTAATTACAAGAATTTAGAGTATTTTCAGAAACACTAAAAAGATGCTACAAAATTTTTTTTCACAAATTTTTTTAGATGAGTTCTTCTATTCTCTAGCTTTAAATGAGTAGATGGTTTGATACTTATATGGCAAATTTCTATTTTAACTGAGGACTAGGCCGGAGCCTATCTTAGCTGTCCCAGGGACAGACACAGACAGGCTGCCTGTCTACTGCAGGGATAACGCATGAATTCAGCTCTTTATTTCATGTGTGTTCATACACAGCCACATGCTGATACATTGGAGGAACTTCAAGTTCTTGCCCATATCCATTTTAATGTACAAACTGAAGGAGCTGGGGACCGCACCTCTGACTTTCCTGTTGGTACCCACTCTATGTCCAGAGGAAGGCGAGTGACCATAAAAAGACTCTAACCTGGCCTAAAGCTGTAGTAGGATTTCTAGAATTTTTTGAGAAGACCAGTCAGGTGGGTACATGGGGAATTCTAATAAACACCAAACCAAAGCACGTGGTCTAATATTCAGTAAGATGTAATAATTATAATCATGGACAGACCTCCTGCCCAAAATACATGCATAAAAGGTGACTGTAGAGTCATTTGAAAAAGAGGGAAAATAGCAGCCAGGTGCTGTTAATCAGACACACTTGATTAATTCAAATCATCAACAAGTATAATAGCAGGTGTTTGGCAGTTTGCTGGTCTCGAGCACAACAAAATGCCACAATCTTCTCAGGAGTGGACGTCTCAACAAAATTACCCCAAGGTCGGAGCATGCAACGCTCAGAGAAAGTGTAAATAACCCAAGAGGGATTCTGCAGGCCTCAGTTAGAATGTTAAATGTTAAAGTTGACAGTGAAATTAGAAAAAGACTGAACAAGTATGGCTTGTGTGGAAGGGTTTCCAGGAGAAAACCTCTTCTCTCCAAAAGTAACATGACAGTACAGCTTAGGTTTGCAAAGTTACAACTGAACAAATCAAAAGACCTCTGGAACAATGTCCTTTGGACAAATGAGAGCAAATTGGAGATGTTTGGCCATAACGCACAGCCTCATGCAAGGCAAAAAACAAACACAGCATATTACCACGGTGAGCACGGTGGTGGAGGGGTGATGACTTGGGGTTGCTTTGGAGCCACAGGACCTAGTTTTTCACAGGACTTCTAACAAATGTAAAGCCCACTTTGAGTTCATATGATGTCAGTTTGCTTCCATTCTTTTTCACTGTTAGAACACCTCATTCTTGTGATGTCTGCTTTCAAATAGATAAAATAGCAACAGCAAAAATGCTGCACTTGAACCATCAACCACGTCACTGGTGAAACGAATATTGACGGCACAGTGGAGTCCCAGTGGAGTCCCACAACTTGTGATTAAACCCTGAGATTGATAGATAATGGAACTAAGAGAATGGAGTCTGATTACAACCGACAGCACTATGTTTTGTTCTACTGAGCATATGTGTGTATAGTGCATGGATAAATGTTGAAAGCTGAGTGTGAGACTGATCGTTTCCAGAAACACAAGGAAGATGTTGTTCCAGTAAGGCCTTGTGGAGCTGGTGTTTTTGATACTGAAGAGAGTCCAGATTTAAATAATGTAAAGGCAGTGATGCCTGGGGTAGCCATCATCACAGAAATCTTATATAATATGAAATAATCTATGATTACATGCACTAAATTTTAGATTTGGTTAATTCATTCGAGCATATTCAGTAACCTCAAACAATAAAAAATTCCTTCAAATTAGAATTCAAGATTTAGATACACAAAGAGTTAAAAACTAAATAAATCTCAAATGAGTGCATTAAATATAAGATGGCAAATGCCTACCAATATTATACATCATCCTAATTGCTTGTTGGACAATTCAGTAACTTTTCTCTCCGACCAAACCATCCAATCATTTCTGGAATTTTCTGAAATCACTTCATGAAATCTATGAACTGTGTGTGTGTGTATGTTTTAATTTGTTACCCAACCCATGTGGCATATTTCCAGCATCACTTCCAGCATTCACAGTGAAAAGCTTTCACTCAGCGTCTCAGAGTCTTTGTGCTATGCTGAGCTAATCATTTACTGGCTGCAGCAGACCGATAGAAAAGTATTATCCTCTTCCTGAAAGGCGAATGTTACTCTTTAGATGAAAAATGCATTTTGTTGTTTTCAAATATAAAAACAACAACAACAACAACAACAAAAAACCTCCAGCTCGGATGCTTGTTCTTTATAAGAGAATGAACGATGCTGTGTTGGGAAGTTTGGTGATTCCCACTGCACCGTTTAATCTGCCGGCCTTTGTGTAAACCTGAGAACAAGACTCCCTTTTTAAAAAAAATATCATGTTGAATCTACGCTGATTGCATTTCCTTTTTTTCATGCTGGCGTCACTGAATTTCAGCTTAGCAAGATGTTCTTAAAGATTTGATTTTTTCCCAAGCAGCCTACAGCCGGCCGGTTTAGCCACATTTTTTTGCTCGTCACTGGATTGCAGAGTACACCTGGGGGTTCAGTGATTTGCCTGGGTGTACCTTACACAGCTGTTCAGCGAGATTTCCAGCTTGTTTCCCAAACCAGAGCCCATTTCCAAAGGCACGCTGCGTCAGGACGCTGCGTCAGCCCTGCTGATCTCTTACTATTAAAGAAGAATGCAGCCAAGTTCCAAATGTTACAATTAATTAATAAATGAATAATAATAAAATATACAAAATACAGAAAATGCAAAGGTAATAAATGGTGGAAATATTTCAATTTTGAAGCTTGTGAAGGTGAATTATAAGGGCAACACTAATAACACCCATGAATCTGAAAGAAATCCATAATATATCAAACAACTGCGTGCAAAACATCCCAAATCCCAAGAATTGTAATTAAAACAACTGCAAAACTATCACCTGCATTTTTTGGTCCTTTGTTTTTTTCTCACCCTCACCCCAAAACCTCATCATTTGGAGGGTTGACAGTTGTACAGGAATGTGTGGGTGTGACTGAATAATGACAGGTGGGTGAGGTAGTTGTAGGAGTGTGTGTTTCGATGGGCCAGATGAACAACATTCCAGCACATGGACCAATCCTTAAAGAGTGTGACATTTCTTGAAATGAATGAGATTCCAGCATTATTTTTTGTGTTTATTACCGTTTTTTTTATAGAACTTTGCCAAGATACAACATTAAAGCTGATACTGACCCATTGTGCAAATAGTTATTCCAGCTGAAGAGTGTGGAGAGAAAAGTCAACTCTGCCAGTTAGAGCTGATTAAAAATAGTATTACTTGAATAACTGGATCATCTAAAGTGGAAAGAATCTAAAGTGGGTTTCAGATGTAACATCGGAAAGTTTAGATGTGCTGATAATGAAAACATGGCCATCGGCTTTAGCCTTTGTCCTTTCTTTTCAGTCCCAAGTAGACCAGAAAGGGGAAGCCTGTGGGCTTAAAACTCTGGGATCTAACTGAGGTCCAGGATGGATTATCAATTACAATCATAAAGCAAATTTGGGTTCCTGTAAGGTAAATGAGCAATGAATATTATAAGTTACAGTGGCCTCCATAAGAACACGAGTTTTGTAGTTTTGCCTCAGTAAATCAAACAATCACCGTGTGACTGAAGTGCAGATGTTCAACTTTAAATCAAGTGGTTTTTATAAAAATTTACCATCAACTGTTTTACAGCCATTTGTATACAGAGCCCCTCATTTTCAGAGGCTAAAAAGTAAGAAGACAAATGACTGACAAGCAGCGTCATGGCCGGTGAGGCCTGTTTCCTTTTTATTTCATGACAAATGACCGGACATGATATTTAAAATTGATTCAAACTGTTAAATTTGTATTTTAAAGGGCGCCAGGGTGGGGCGTGGCGGTGCAGACGGCGCTGGCTCGAGTCCCGACCCAGTCTTCCCCCATCTCTCCTCCCACCGTCTGGTCTCTCTCCACTGCAAAAACATTATCTAATAAAGCCGCAAAAGGCCAAAGAAAAGTTTAATACATTTTGTATTTTATGTAATTTTAAAGTAATTTTAAATATTGGGGCCCACAAAGACGGTTGTTACAAGTGAGCTCAAAAGCCCAAATAAACCTGTCAAGACTTTAGGAGAGACATTATTAAAAAGATGCACTGACCAGCCCAACAGCACCACAATGGAGCCCCTCTGGCAGCATACTACAACTACAACACTTCATCTTTGTTCCAATAGTTATGGAGCACAGTACTTATATTGATGGGAAGTTTTATAGAACTGAGCATAATAGTTCCATCAATGTACAAGTCTTAAATGAAGGCATGACACATTCATGAGTATAACAAATATGAACATTAAATTAATGATTAATTAATCTTTCTTGGCAATAAAGAACAAAGATGATTCTAGGTGGAAGGAAGGAGGGGTGATACAGAGGGCACATTAAAGAGGGCATTATCAAAAATATAGAGAGGCTTTGACTACACTTCTACAGAGATTTCTCATGCGTTGCTTGTGAGGTGTCCGCCATATGCGACGTGAGAAAAATGGTTGGAGAGTGGTTGCTGTGGTTCCTGTAGTTTGCATGGAAGACACCAGCATGTCTGCAAATGCTCGCGGCTCCTAGCTGACAGTAAAACTTGAAAAAGCATCATGTCAACAGAAAGATTTGTCTCTCTGCGCTGCAGCCAACATGTTTCCAAATGTGCAACTTTGCTTTGAAGGGGAAGGGCCTCCGTGTCTGATTTGCATTGCACATTTCACAGTTTCTCCACTGCTGGAAGAGTAGCTGGTGAGTGGTTGCCATGCTCCATGCGAACTACAGGCAACCGCAGAAATCTGCTAGCAACCAAAAGCAATCGCAAGTAGATTTTCGCCAGCCAATCAGGGAATACATCTTTTACCCTAGTAACTGGTGTTTGCTACGAGGTGACCAGCAACCACTTGCCAACCAGTCATGTAATTTTTTCATTACAGCCAGTGGTTGTCAGTGGCCAAGGCGGTTGGAGCCATATAAACTTGGCCTTGCACTGTCACCATGATTATCACACATCCACAAACAAGTGAACATGAATTAGTGAGCAAAACCTTAATAAACACAGATCAACCACAGAATTAATAACACTTTCCCAGGAAAAGGTGTCTGTGGATCAGGTTTGTTCTGCTGTGCATTGATATGACTGTAATGTGCAAAGCTCAGAGATCTATGCTTCAACAAAATAAAGATGATAGTCAGTAAGATCATGTTTTCATTTCTCAAGTGCAGGAGAGTTGATGTTTGAGGCCTAGAGTACACACTGGTGCAACATGAAAACATGAGATACTGCTGCAGGGCGTCTAAAGTATTTTGGCTCTTTTTCTCCGCTTTTTCCTTTAGGAAGATTTTACTAAAATTTAGCCTTTTGTTAATAAACACTGTTCGTAAAATGCAATAATAATAATAATAATAATAATAATAATAATAATAATAATAATAATAATAATAATAATAATAATAATAATAATAATAAT
>VUQK01039261.1:0-29704 GCA_015106715.1 Bujurquina vittata
TATATATATATAGTTTTTTGTTTTTTAAAAACTCAAATAAACTTTGGTAGGGACCTAACGAACAAGACAGAATGAGCTTCCTCCAAAGGGAGGCTGGCCTCTCCATTAGAGATAGATCTGAGGAGTGCAGTCATTCAGGAGGGGCTCAAAGTAGAGCCGCTGCTCCTCCACTCTGAAAGGATCCAGCTGAGATGGTTCGGGCTAGGACTAGGATGACTCCTGAGTGCCTCTTGGGTGAAGTGTTCTGGGCATGTCCTACCAGGAGGAGGCCCTGGGGCAGACCCAGGAGATTATATCTCTCGGCTGGCCTGGGAATCCCGCGGTGTTCCCCTGGATTAGCTGGAGGAGGTGGCTGGGGCGAGGTGGTCTGGGTTTCTCTATTTAGGCAGCTGCCCCTGTGACCTGGCCCTGGATAAGCACAAGAAAATGGACGGATGGATGGATAGTATTGACTGTTCTTCCTTGGTTCATCCCTTTCTTTCCTAATCCATATCCTCCAGGCTGCTCTTGTTAATTGCCCTACATTCTTTATCAGGAAACTGTCCTTGGAAACTGTCCTCAGAGCTATTTAAATGAAGGCAAGCTCCCTTGACGTGCAGACGTATCTGTCTTTAAAACATGGCCAATTGGAATGCTGTATCCCTCCGAAAACCGGAAAGTTTCCAAATAACGGGCTAGAATTTCTAAGAGCCAAGAGAAGGTGCAGAAGTCTAATTTTCACTCACATATTTAGATTACACAACATATCCTTTTACTTAAGTGAAAGAACAGGTTGTCAGCCACTGACTCCCAAAACAACATATAGGAGTGTCTGTGGAAGTGTTCTCACATTTTCAATCCTATTACTTCTAGGAAGGCAGTATGGAGATCAGCTAAATCCCTGTTTGGAGGCAGGTGTGGTGGCAGTACAAATCAAACACAAGACTTTAACCTGAATTTGTATTCCATGTGGGAACGCTGTAAGATCTATTTATTATCCAAGTTTTGTTTAATTACTTTCATTTTCTGTTGATATTTTGTAAGCTTCCTACCAGCACTTTGCACTTAGAGGAGGAAGAACCCCTTCAAATATATCCCAAGGTGCAAGTAATCAAATTACACAGAGAAATTTAATAGAATATAATCTGAGATTACCCACTTTGCCTGATTTCTAAACAAGCTTTAGCTTTGTGTCACTAAAGGTGACTGTCATGAATTGCTGTAGCGGGTTGAGAACCCCAAAGCAGGACTCTAGACAGAACTTAACTTTGGCTGACTGATGAGAGAGCACAGAGCGGGAGAAAAATCAATGATGGGAGCACGACAAGGAACAAGGGGAAATGGGTTAATGTATACACACTGGGTAATCTGGCAGTTTGGACACACCAGGGAAAACAGCTTGAGAGAATCTGACTAACAAGATGAAGGAATCAAAACTGAACACAGAGCACAAGATACCACCGACTGTAACAATACAAGCAACACGAGACAGACCGAACATGGTGACAGGGACTGAATATGGGAAGCACAAGAAAACATCCATAACCAAGAACATAATCTAAAAGAATCTGAGAGTCCAAAAAACAAGAACACCGGGCCCTAGAGCCGGGACCGTGACACTAGCATCCAGATAAATGTGCTCTCTTTGTGCTTTTATAAAGTGTCAGCAAAACTCAAAAACAATGCAACTGCTGAGATGTTACTCAATACCACAGAGAGCAGAATTTAGGCTCTATCTAATATTGATATTTCAATCAAACTGATGGACTTACCCAGTGACCACCTTTTACTCCTTTATTGTATGCTGTTTACCAGCTGGGTCAAGCATTTACACACTGCGCTGACGATGTCTTCTCCTGTGCAACGTCTCTGATCAGTGCTGTTGGTTTATTGTTCTGCAAGATTACTTCAAAACTACCACAAGGGTGTAACAAGGGACTTACTATTCTTGTCCCTATTTTTAGTCACATGTATATATACTGTCACAATGGTAGACGCTCGTTTTAAACATGGTCAAAGTTTTTAAATAGTGAGCACTTAGTGTATATTTAAGTAATATCTGTGAGCCATGGACTGCTCTAAACACTGTGCTGAGTTGTTTCTATTCATGGACTTTGATCATTTTGAGTTGATATTCCTCATCTGCTCATTCACGCAAGTCAAATTCTTCTTGTTTGGCAGTGATAGCCCTGTAAGACACAATAAACACTACAGCTCTGCTGAATAATTTCATCTTTTTAAACTCAGCATAAGTGCTTATTCATCTTTAATTAGCTCTTGGGAAACTTCTTTTCCAGTGCACTCCCTCCTTTGCATTTACCTTTCTGCTTGCTGCCATCAAGTGGTTTCATGCTATATTTACCCACGCAGTGAAGAAGAGAGAGGGCCCTGGATTTTTTTTTTTCTTTATCTTTTCTGTGTCTTGAGCATTGAACATGTTCATGTAAAGTATAAGTCGTCAGGAATTGTTGACCTGCTTTCACTTACTGCCTGTTAATGTTAGTGCTGTCACAGTATAAAGTGGTGTCTTGGGTATTGAAGTGGTTTCAATGGAGGATCAATACATAAAATTTGCTGGGCAGAGTCCAGTTTGTAGACTGCTGTAACTCACCTGCTGTCTGCATCATAAAAGATAATGCTTTCTGCAGGTCAGTGACATAATCATTTTGACTGATTAGGGATATATTAATATACAAACTGTACACTGGATTCTATTAATAAAACTTAAATTACGCACTTAAGAAACGTGTTTACCGCGGTTACAGATCGAGGGCACTGAACTGTCACCTCCTGCTGACCTCCCTGCTAAAAGGAATGCAGGTTTAAGGCACTGTTGCACTGGCTTCAAATATCACATTCAGAAGCCATGTTTGAGTATTTTTTTATGTGCTCTCTGTACTGAACCCACAATCCTCAAAGAATAACCTGTGCAGCTTTTTGTAATGCCTGCTTCACAAGGAGGGCCACAGCTCCACTGTGCAATGAGTCATGGCCACAGAGTTTCTTTTCAGGCTTTTCCACCGTTCAAATTTCCTTTACGACAATACAATGTTCCATTTAAAGTTCAGGAACCAGGCTGTGTGACTGCTTAGCAGCATCTGCATTTAAAACATCCACCTGTAACCTGCTGGTTTAGCCCTTGTAAACACAGCTGTCTGTTGAGCTTGGTGAGCTTAGATGTGGGCTGGAATCAAAGGCAACATTGTTTTCATTGCTTTATTTATTGTGTGTGTCACACTGTAAGAACGTACCAAACTTAATTGGGGCAAAAGAAAATCACAACTTGATTCATTCAATTTTGGCATCAAAACTTGATAAGGAGAGGTAAATCTACAGGAAATAGGTTTATGTTTTGTCCCAAAACACAACAGCTGCCAACAATATAGTGCAATTTCTGTCAGAACTCACACTCAGCCCCGCTTGCTTTTATGTGAAATGCAATTGTGTCTTCTTTCTTTAAAAAAAACTTGATGTTCTGTGAACACTTTCTGGAGCCTAGACCTGAAAGACTGGCTCTATTCTGTGAGAAATAGGCTATTTGAATTTGCTAAAAGAACAGATCCCTGAGATGGGGCATCTTATTTTCCTGGGTTTCTTTTTAAAACGTGAAGAACGCACATTTGAATAAAAAGAGATGACATTTTATTTCAAGATAATATTTTTAAAGCGGGAAAAATCCAATTTAAAGGGGTGCAAAAGCGCTATGGGACCACTCACAGAGCAGTGGAGAAGTGTGCGGTTTTCAGAGCAATAAATGTCTTTTTACTTTTCTCAGACGCATATGATTATCATATCATTTTCATTGTTTACCTTCACTGTTTATACACACTTGCTGATAATTCTGCTTGCCAAGATTTATGTTATTTTCTTTAGTTTTATTTTTTTCAGTGTGTTAAATATTTTGCATTGATTTGTTGTAATAACCCCTCCTGACCAGGCTTACCCGGAGCAAGCCACACAGATCCACCCTCCTCTGGGGCCAGAGAGAGCTGTAAAGGTCTGGTGCTTTGTAGAACAAGTGGCAGTCACATCCCCAACTTCCCAAACTGCCTTCAGGGACAGATAGAGATAGGGTGACAAACTTGGTCATCTGTGATGGTTCAGAGTAGAAGTGTCACCCCTCCAAATCAAAAAGAACAAGTTGAGACATCTGACCAGGATGCATCCTGAGAGGCTGCCAGGTGAGGCATCTTTGCTTAGTCTGCTGCCCCAATGACCCAGACCCAGATGGATGGATGAATGGATGATTGTAATAAGTGATCATGTGTTACACTTTTAGATCTGTTGAAAAAGTAAGTAAACCCTAATTATAAAAAATTAAAATGAAAGTCTAGTAATTTGATCTAGAACACATCTGTATCTGTAAATAAGTGATATTTCTGGATGGTCTGTCCATACAGCATAGCTGCTTGCATGTGGTCATCCCATCAGTCTACCAAAACTTATAATATATTTCCAGAAAGGGTAACACATGTAGCATGTGGCCCTAAAAGAGTTACACACAACACAAAACTGGATGTTTCAAGGATTAAAGGGCTGAACTGTCTTATTTTATTCTTTCCCATTTAATTAGAATTATGGGGTGTGAGTGAACATTTTATGAGGTCATTATCATAGCAAAACTATTCGTTCATGTATCTCAAGACGCATGTGTGTATTTCGATCAGTATGGAGATTTGTGCGTCCGTATCCAGGTCTGTGTGCCTATGCTGAGATCAGTATGTGCATATTCAGATGCAGATTAGGATGAAAGTGAGAGGTTTCCACATCATTGGCCCAAGCAAAAAGGATCCCCAAATTCAAGGACATCACCGGAGCACCCTGTCCAGAAAGGCAAGGTCTGGGAATGACACACTTCCAAAAGTGGGGAAAAACCAACTCAACAGAGAGGAAGAACTATAATTCAAGCAGAAATAAGAAACCTGGAGGAGGAATGGAAGAAGCTATGAGCAGTAGATCCCAGGGAGCTTGGACAAGGTGGGACCTCCCCGAGAGGAAGTTGACTTGGACTGACATCTGAAAGATTGCTCTGATCCAAGGCAGATAAGGGTAGCTGGCTGGCTATGTTTGCAGAGCAAGAGAAGACCAGGAAAAATCAATTCAAGGGCAAAGCATTACTTGCAATAAGATTTGTCAAGGAGCAAAGGCAGTAGCTTCCAAATAAACCAGGGCAACCCTCCCGCAGTTGGCCAAAGAGTGGGAGCTAAGAATAGACCTCAAGAGGAGGCTCCAGTTCCCAGATGTCGTCCAATATCTTAAGAGCTGATGCAATTTTGTTCTCCACTGAAGGTAAAATATCCTTGTGGAGCTAATGGTTACTATGTGAAGTGAGGTGTGAGGAGGCGATCGAGTGGAAATCTGAGCACTACAAAAAAAAAAATGGTCCAAGACTGTAGGGATAAAGGCTGGCAGACATGGTTGCACCCGATCAAGACTGGCCAGTCAGTTTGGAAGTTACTGACAGCAATGGCACTGACAGGGAGCAAGAGGAAAAAGGCGGTTTGAATAGTGGGACAGACAGCAGAAAGAGCCGTCTGCTGGATATGAAGTAGGAGAGAGGAGCTGGGCTGGCAGCCAGGAGAAAGTGTGTAATAGCTGGGCACCACTGCTTACCCACCAACAGGACAGTGTTATGGGTAAGGGTCCAAACAATCAAGATAGCTGGTTCCCATCTGATGACATGATCTCCTGGCTAAAGGTTGCAGTCATTATTATGCTTTGACTTAAGGAAAAGGATGTATGCAATCACTCAACACACACACAGCTACAGAAACGGTTATACTACATTGAAAGCCTCTTAACATTGCAGCCACTGTGGGCCGCCAGAACACTGCCCGTCCACTCTTGTAACCATTTTTTTTCTAATGATTTTATGACATTATCTGCTTGATGCTCTGCTTGTAACTATACAAGCATTGACGTTTATTTTTTGTATAGATGTTTGACTTAAGCATAAAAGGTGTCATACTAAGTGACTTAAATTTTTTATTTCCACTACGAGCGGAATAGTGAGAGTCGTGGGTTGTAAATTTCCGAGCAGACCCTGAATACCTCATTGTGTAGCGTGGCGAGGGCGGACCGTGTGACGTAGAGCCGAGGGTCTGGCTGTTTATTGTTCCTTCTTCAGCACCGACAGAGAAAAAGGCTAACAGGCTGACAACCGCTTTCTTCACACGGTTAACGGTCGGTTTTACGAAGGTGTAACGGGCGAGACAGCTGACTGCACAAACCAGGGGTCATGGCGTATGCGTACCTCTTCAAATACATCATCATCGGAGACACAGGTAAGTCGCTGCAAGCGCCAGCTAGACCGCCACTTAGCATTTAGCAAGCGCTCAACTATTAGCTAGCGGCGTATTTCCGCAGTGTTGGATAGTTCAATGACGTGGTAAAAGCAGAGACACAAGGGGTGTGATGACAGCTCCATTTCTCCCCGTTAACATATTTAGATAAAATCAATCAACCCCTGGCATTGCTAAAAAAAAATCTACACAGGCCCCTTAACACAAGCTACCTTGGAGTAGCTTGTGTTAAGGTTGACGGTGGCAGATAAATGTTGGGGCCTTTTGTCCCTTTGCGTCGAGGGTGGGGGTGTTAGCTACAGCTTGCCAGTCTTGCTAAGTACCAATAGCTTTTCCACTAAATATTTAGCAAAGGTCTGTCATGACATCCAAATAACGCGTCACTGGGTGCAGCTACGCACGACAAATAGCCACACTACCGATTTCTTGTGTTGTGGATGCCTTATAAATGATCCACATTAGCCTAGCCTCCTGCCAGAGAAGGCCAGGACGTCAAGCTAAAGCCTCCAATATTCCTTGAAATGGCGTAGAGCAGCTCTAGTTTTTGTCCACGTATATACTCACGATTTGGTGTTCGTTGCAGGATTTCGTGTTTCACATTTCATTTAGCAGAATTGTAGGTTTGTATAGCTTTTGTAGGAAACCACAAAGTAAGCAGGTAATGTTGTCATCTGTTTACTGTTAGCAGGCTGTACTGATGAGGGGCCCTGCTCAATGAGCTCGCACTGTGGCTGCACGTTCATTTCTCTGTTATAATAATATAGCACCAGATTTAGAAAAGCATTCGGCTCTAATGGCTTTCCTGTGAGGTTCAGTGAGAGATTCGATTGGGTACACGGCCAGAACTACCAAAGAAAAAAAGACACAGTTGAATTATGATCAGTATAAATGTATGTTGTGGAAAGATTCCCATTGGGCAGCTTTATTTTAGTTGGTGATGCACGCTGTGGTGGGCACCATGTTTACTACTGTGTTATTGCCAAACAGGTCCACGTTTTGCCTGCTGCTGTTATTTCATACAAGTGTGTTGTTTATCTTCAATAGTGAGAGCTGAAAGGTCCAAGCTTGATTACACAGATGTCTGCACCAGAAATATCCCATCTGTGCGGCACTCACTTTTACGTCAGTTGGCTTTTTTCAGCACACATACAGGCTTCGCAATACCAGCCTCATTTTTTAAGCCTATTGCAAGTTGGAATAACAAAAAAAAAGTAGAGGAAAAGTATGTAAAATGCCTGGTCTCCAGAACATTACATGTATTTCTGAAACATCTCTTTATTATTATTATTAAAGAGGCTGCTGGGCCAAAATATGCCATCGGTATCACCTTCACATCATATGACATTACAAATTTAGTGTGGGTGTTTTCGGATCACTTTCAGGAATCCCTGGAAGAGCCCTAACCTTAGTCTGCCAGCTGCAAACCTAATTGGCTCACTGATTTGTTGTTGCTGCTGTCGTTGGTGGAAAGGTTTCTAAGAAGGTTATTTTTATGTTGGGGATAGAGCAATAATGGCTGTACAACAAATCATTGTGAAAACGATTTTTGGCAGCAGAGAATATACTGTTTTTTAATATCGCTTTACATAATCCTGCTGTATTTGGCTGTATTATTTCTAACCTGAGTCGTGTTGGGCTGAAGAGTGATTCCCAGGAGTAAAACGTATACAGCTGTCACTTACTCAAACAAGAAAACCAGCAGACGCCAACAGCATTGCAAATGATGAGGCCAAAAAGCTGCAGGACGCAATATGTTTGCTTATGTTAGCTCATGTGATTTCTGTCAACAAATGGCACTTATGGACAGAAAACTGATCATATTAAGTAAGAAACTAGTCTACAGTGTTATGGTTGGACTGGGAGGCAAGATGAGATTTGCTTATGATCTGAGAGTAGGAATTGCTAATTATTACCCAATCATATTTAATAAACACAGCAATGAATGATTTAGCTAGCCTTGATTAGTGAATGGCGGTTGAAAGCTCAGCACGGGGCTGGGCTGAGAATTTCACCGGTTCAGTACTGGAATTGATCACTATCACCACAATACCACAACAACAAGCAAGCGTGGCTATTGCCACTAGTAAATGGTTGTCCGGTACCCACCTGTGTTTTATGTGTTCATAGAGCTAAGAGAAATCTAGAAGATACATTAAGTTGGGTTTGTCTTCAAAAAAATCCAAGTCCATAGGTCTGTCAGGCTTGTAGTACAGTGATGGAAACCCTGGTATGAGCAGAATTTGTGCATTTTTTCCAACAGCTAACTATCTAAATAACTAGTTAAACCGCATCGGCATGTCTCGTGCCAGCAATGTAGAGAAATGTTTGTATTTTCATGAGGATTGAGTAAAATCTTAAGCCAAAGTAAATAACTGCAAGTACTCACTTTTCTAATAGTTTATTAATACTTACAGTACTAGTTGTTTACTCAGAATTGACTGAAGCCTAATTGTTTTATTGGTGACACTCCCTAAAAGTCTGTCTGAAGGACAAGTGCCACTAGAAAATAAAACCATTTGGTCATGTTTGTTCACTCATAGCACCTACCGCTTTAGATGTCAGTTAAAATGTTAGGTTTGACACTTTTTTTATGACCATATTTGATCATTTTATTTTGAAACTACTCATTTGTTCCCCTATATGGTTTGGACAGCCACGTGTCATCAGTTGTCATAATCTAAAGGTATTCAAAGACTCTAGTAGTTAGACAAGTTTCACTAGGGTGTGTCTTCTTTTACCTGAGTCAAAGCAAATCCACAAGTTTGAACAACAAAAACACATCTGGTCTCCAATGCTGATCTATATTGTGTAAGGCTTTTATTGTGAAAAGTAATCCCAAAGGTTTTCATCTTCCCTATGTGCCCCTGCATGTAGGGGAGACAGTCTGACTGGTATTGACCATCTGTGAGACACCCAGGGTTTCTGTGTTAGTGCAGTGCCTAATCATTATAGCTCCACATGGAGAATGAGGGAGATGCATTTCCAGACAGTGAGTTGTGTAGGTATTTGAGGTTTTTTAAGGTCTGATGCATAGGCATCATTTTAGACAGAGGAATCACACTCCTAGTTCAGACAGCTGGTGTTCATCAGCCAATATTTGAACCCAATAGTTCAGTGGCTCTTAGCATGTTTATTTGTACCTACAAATGTGTCCTTGCTCAGAGATTTTTTTTTTTCAAATCATTGACTAGAATTAACTCTAAAATACAACTGCAGTGTGTGGTTTTTTTTTGTTTGTTTTGTTTTTTGAGAAAAAAACAAACCAAACTAAAATGTAAGGAACAAGTCACTTTGGAACAAGTCATGTGGCAAAACTGCAATATAAGCAGCTCTCTTGGTCAGCTTGTAGGACACTTGGTATAAATTCACGTCCTGCTGTAGGTTTTCCTGATCTTTCTCATCCATGCACTGCTAACAGTGCAGAACTGTTTTAACCCCCCACCACACACACACACACACACACACACACACACACACACACTGTTGATAGAGATCATGTCATCATGCAGCGTAGTGTCTGTGAAAGACTGAACCTGCTGATCTTCTTCGGTCTCTCACAGCGATGTGTCTCAGGTATGGACACCTGTGACCTTCGCAGGCCCGATTCTGTCCTGAAATCTCTGAATGGCTAAAGGAAATAAAAAAAAAACCCTAAGTGTATTCTTTCAGGGTTTTGCATGTACTTGATCGAAACAGGAAATGACAACAACACAGGGAATAGGAGTCTATTATTAATGTAATAAATCCATTTCAAACAGTTTACAGATGAATCCGGGTGAGGCTGCATGGCATGGGCAGCACTGTGCTGCTGAGCATGCATGGAGTACCCACACCCTCGTCTTCTAGTCCGGTGGTCATACAGTCAAAACTGATCAGTTCCAGTTACAAAACAACATGTGCAGGACAAGCTGGCCACCCTGATGACCTCCAAGTCTCTGCCAGACAGAGTGAGAACAGAACGTTCTCCGTTGGTTAGGCATTAAATCAAAACTGCACTTTATTTTATATCTGAACAAGGTTCTTACTGTAAATGTGAGAGCAAAGGTTCTAACAAATATATATTGCCCTTTTCATAAAATGACCTTAGAAACACTTCCAGAAATCCCAGTGTGCCATCCACACATGCAGGTTAAAGCTCCATGAGGCGGAGTAGAAGCCAAATGTGAACATGATCCAGAAACGGCGCCATCTTCTCTGAGCAAACGTCTTAAAAATGGTCTGAAGCCAAGTGGAAACTGTTCTGTGGTCAGATGAATCCAAATTTGAAATCATTTTGGGAAAACATGGACACGGCATACGTTGGACTGATGAGCAGAGGGAGCATATGGCTGTCCTCAGCTCAAAGCCTGCTTCTCTGATGGTGCATCAGTGGAACGGCTCCATCAGGGCTCAAAGGTGTGTCCAGGTTTCAGAGCAACATGTGCTCCCATCCAGAGACGTCTTCATCAGGAAGGCCTTCATATTTCTGCAGGATGATGCTAAATTGCATCCTGCAGCTATTCCAGCAGCATTAGCTTCAGAGCTAAAATCTCAGGCTTCAGACTGCTCTGAACACTCAGTCTCACACAGGTTTTTCTGCTCTTGGATCTGGATGGTGTCACAGAGAAAAGAGGGTCCTTTAGAAGCGATCAGCCTTCCTCACTCATGCTATAACCCACTGTATCACGCCGTGAAGCTGACGCGTCAGCAGCTTTACAGGCTGAGCTGTGGAGGAAGTACCTGCTCCGTCCCCTCTGACTGTTCTGATGGAGCTGAGCAGCTCTTCTTGAAGTCAAAAACACTAAATTCCCTTCACGGAAGAGACGTGTAAAGTAGAAATAAATTAATGAAACCTAAAATCAGTAAAACGTGTTTTTCAGTTTGGTGGTGGTGGGGGGGTGATGATGAGTGATGTAAGTTTTTGGTTCAGATTAACAAACTTGATTTTGATCTTCATCAGTAATTCATGTAATAAAATCTTGTGTTTGGGAACGTGCCGTCTCTCCTGGAAAGTAAGCAAAGCGTGCCGCAGTGATGTAATGCACAGAGTCATGATGTCATCAGGTCTCATTTGCCTCCTGCCTGCTGTCAGAGATTTCCATCTGTGTGCTTCTCCTGCCCTGTCTGTGCTCGTGAATGCTGTGCAGAGCTGAGCTCCCACGCTTCCTGGGTCATGTGACCTTGTGTGCTTCCTGACTGTCATGCAGGCAAACTGTATGGAAACGAGTTTCTGGTGAATTTGCATTAAAGGCAGTGATGTAATGTGACAGTTTCTCCTCGGCTCTCATTAGTTTTTGTCTGATTGTCTCAGATTGTTTGAATGGATTTCCTCAGGATGCGGTCGGATGCTGTGACGCGCTGCTTCCTTTATTTTAATCATTTGTCTGCTGGAAGGAGGAAGTTGTACCTTGTTAGCAAGCACAAACCAAAAACCATGATGACTTTAGGCAGGTCACACTGCAGGTCTGCAGGAGGCAGGTTCAGAGGGTCAAAGAGGCAGAAATGGATCAGGGGTTGTTTCAGGATCACATCTGTATCTGTATCAGTCTGAGCCTGAATAAAAACATCTGTGCAGCTGTTGTGTTGGCTGGCTTGATCTTAAAGTGTTTTCATGAGTCCTCCACCTGCTCTGAGGATGCAACGATCCTGTTATTTACAGTCGTATTAGCTTTTCTTTGCCTGCTCTCAGTCTCACTGCGCGTGCACCGCCTCGCACACAGAGTGGAGCAGACACACATGAGCTGAGAAATAATATTAACTGAGTGCAAATCTCAGAATTTGGATTGCTGTGTGCGCGTGTGTGTGTGCATGTGTGTGGAGGTGCAGCCACTGAGCAGTGAAGTGCAGTAAAGTGAATTCTGATGTCATCTTGCACATGAAGAATGATTCAAAGTTTCTGCCTCATTAAGTAATACGAGCCCAGGACTCGGTGTCAGCAGGTTCCTGAGGCCAGATTGGGATACCTTTTGGATACCTTTGGGTTGGTGTTGCTCTCATTTCCAGTGTTCACCTTCAACCTTTTTAAAGCACAGACTGTTACAGCGACAGCCTCTGATGCAGTTTGGATGGAACGACACACAAACTTTATGTTTTGTTAGCGTTTCGGTTCTGCAGGAAGGACGACTAACAAGGCTGTGTGGTTTTTCTGTTCAGTGATTTTGTGGCAGTCCAGAGGTTAGGTCAGGTCCACTCACATCTGTGACCTCACTTCCACCAACACAGAGGGAGCAGAGACGGTGGACTGAGGGTAGGGAGGTGTTATCATTCCTCGTCCTTTGCTATGGAACCAGAATCGGGAGCTTTGTGAGTCTGTGCTGAGTCTGCAGTCTTTTTCTGGTCATTGTGCGTTCATATGCATCACTCATTAATCTCATGTAAGGGAGGAGAAGTTCAGCAGCTTTGAAGCAGCAGGAAAAAGTCCAAAAGTTGCCTCAGAGGACAAGAACTCGTTTTCCTACCGAGGAATCCTCTCGATGAAGCATTTGTTGTTAAGTTGTAATTTTTTGACTTCTAATGAAAGAAGCAGATGTGTTCGGGTTTCTCGTCTCTGTGTGATGATCCTGCTGCAGGAGGATCTCTGATGAAGGTTCGTCTGCTGTAATTTCCACAGAGCTGATAATCCGTTAATGATTGCAATGATCACAGGTGTAAATCTTCCTAATAATCCAGGCGAGTTCCTTCATACCAACACTAAAGATGAGAGCTGCTGATCTCTGACATTCAGGGTTTTGTGACGCGTTCAAACTCTTTCAGCTTAGCAGGCCGACGCCCCCCCGACACTCGTTTAACCGCTCCACATTAGGCTTTAGTTTCTTAATTATCTGCAGGGTTAAACACTTTGCTCAGATCCTAAACAAGATGTTATTTGCAGGATGTTGAAGACAGGTCATCTGGGCCTTGATGTTTAAATGCAGCTCAGCAGTCAAACTTTCCAAAAATACTTGACTCCATCATTCCTTCTTTGTGTGTTTCAGTACACGCGGGTCTGGATCCCGGAACCGGAGGAGGTTTGGAAAGCTGCAGAGATCATCAAAGACTACAAAGAAGGAGACCCGGTTCTTCACCTGAAGCTTGAGGATGAAACGGTAACCAACTCTGAACTTCTCTCACAGACTGGCTGGGATGGACACAGCTGTTCCTGGGCCAGTTTGAGCAGTAGCTCGGTTTGTAAATGTATCGTAGTAGCCGGGAACGGCTCTAAATATGTCTGAAGGCAATCTCACAATGTTCAGCTGTAATTCCAGCATGTGTGTTAACTTCAGCCTTTATTTGAGATCAGATTTTATGAGCATCTCTTTGATCAGTCAGTGTAGGAACAATCTCATTTGGATGAATGAAAAAATGAGAGTTGTTACGCTCTTACAAATAAAGGCTGTAGATTTAAGGTGCAAAATCACACATTTGCATGAAGAGAACTGGAGGATTCTCTGAAAATAATGTTGTAATTTGCTTTGTTGAGATTATGAAATTATGAATTGGTAAAGAAAAAAACTCATGTTGGTTCTCAGGGCACAAATAAATTTCACTTTGTCTCCTTCTCCTGTTGTGTGTTGGTGACACATCTGTAACAGGAGCTGCAGGTTCGAGTCCCAAACAACAGTATCGTGTGTGTGTGTGTGTGTTGTGTCTGTATGATCATCTGTATCAATTGTGTGTTTTCAGACCCTGGAGTACCCCGTGGGTCCGAAGAGTAATGCTCTTCCTTTCCTGCGTAACCCCGACATCTTGGTGGGCGAGAACGACCTCACGGCTCTAAGTTACCTGCACGAGCCCGCCGTGCTGCACAACCTGCGAGTGCGATTCCTCGAGTCCAATGCCATCTACACGTACTGCGGTCAGTACTGCTGCCCCCGTGCCACTTCCTGAGGAATTATTAGAAATATTATAGAAACATTTTGTTTTGTTGAAATTTACAGTTTTTACTATATTAATTTGTGTATTTCCAGTTTTTTTTTATGTATTTATATAATTGTTTGAAACTTGTACAAATTTATTATTTGATTTATAAATATTTATAACATACCTTCTTCATGTGTGATTATTTTTATTCATTTAAGATTTTAATTCTAATTGAGATTACATTTATTTTTAATTCATTTATTTCATCTTTTGTTTACAAAATGAATGACATTAAAAGTGTTTCTTTCTAATTGCCTTAAGTCATTTCTCGAGTGTGTTACCGTACACCAACACACTGATCACTGCAGTATTATTAACTTCCACAGACACACAAACTGAGGCCATGCTTTTGTGTTGTGCACTCCTCAGGGATCGTGCTGGTGGCGATCAACCCGTACGAGCAGCTGCAGATTTACGGTGAGGAGGTGATCAACGCATACAGCGGGCAGAACATGGGCGACATGGACCCTCACATATTCGCCGTGGCTGAAGAGGCTTACAAGCAGATGGCCAGGTGAGACCTTTTTCAGTGGTCACCATTAATCTCTCAGCGCTTCCTGTTCCCGTGATACTTGTGTTAGTGGTGCCGGCGGAGGAGGTGAAAAAACTCCTACTTTCTCTGAGATGGCGTCTAATTACAGTCACACGTCTGCTCAGCAGCTGGTTAGCATGCACATGGGAGGAAGCACACTCTTTAAATGATGCTGTATCTGCTGATCACACAGATGCTTTAAAACAGCCAAAAATACCCGCACGCTCATCAGTATGCTCAGAATTGCAACATTTCTGATGAGCGTGAAAATTCAGTGCAGAAAACATCTGAATTCTCGTGAAAAAACACAAAGAAATCCTGGAAGTTATCAAATGAAATGATCTTTTAAGGTCTAAATCTGCAGATATTTTAAAAGAAGTTATAGGTTTTCAAGAAATGTATAAAAGGAATTAAAAAGGAATAGTTGAAAATGATTGAGTAATGCAAATATAAAAATTATGAATTCGAAATAAAATTAAATAAATAATAAAAATAAAGAAAAAACATAAAAGGAAATATTTAGACCATAATATCTTTGTATTTGTGGAATAAGGTTTTAAAGTTTAAGACCATAATCAAAATATTTTGATTAACTTTCTAAAAAAAAACTAAATAATTTTGATTTAATTTTGCATTTTTATTTAAATCTCTGCCTCAGCTGTTAAATTTAAGATGAAAGATGAGGATGTGCTGCATATACAGCACCAGTCTAAAGTATGGACGCACTTTTGACCGGTGCTGCATGACGATGATATAACTGGTGACTCAGTGTCAAACAGCCGCTAACATCTGCAACAGGCAGTAACCATAGCAACGATGCGATTCATTTTCTTCTTGTGTTTGTCAGAGATGAGAGGAATCAGTCGATCATCGTGAGCGGAGAATCCGGAGCGGGAAAGACCGTTTCTGCAAAGTATGCCATGCGGTTCTTTGCCACAGTCGGCGGCTCCGCCAATGACACCAGCGTGGAGGAAAAAGTTCTGGCGTCCAGCCCCATTATGGAGGTGAGTGGGCGGAGCTTTGTTTCATATCAGAATATGATGCTAACATAATAAAAGATTTCATCAAATGTTCTTTTTTTTTTTTTGTATCAATCACTATATTACAGTTTAAACAAACTCTTTTGATTTTAGAGTAGTGCCAACATTTTGCACCAAAAGTCCTTCAAAACCTTCATTTTCTGTAATGTACACTGAATCGACTCATGTCCCATGTTCCATATCCCCTTCAAGGCTGTCTTTATATGCATCTCTGGACCTCTTCTACATTCTTTTAAATGGTTTGCTGGAAGTCCTCTCCTGGACACGTTTACATGTGGGATCGCCAGTGTGTCAAAATGGCAATCATTCAACTTGTTGAGGCAGGGGATAAAATGTCAGATAGAAAAACTTATAAGGACTTCCATGGATCAGTCTAAAAATGGGAGCATGCTGGAAGCAGTCCAGAGGTGCACGAGGAGCTGACTTTGTGGATCAGCTGTGTCATGACTAACTTGTTTCAAATGGAAACAGACTGCAGATGTTGGTGTCCACACATCAGGAGGCGCTGCTGCACAGTTTTAAATGACTTATATTGTCTTTTTCCCGTCAGGCAATTGGAAATGCAAAAACCACTCGGAATGACAACAGCAGCCGCTTTGGAAAGTACATCCAGATCGGTTTTAGCAGACATTATAACATCATCGGCGCCAACATGCGCACATACCTGCTGGAAAAGTCCCGTGTCGTGTTTCAGGTCAGTTTGATTCGCTCAGGTCGCTTAATTTATCCCGATTGGCTCGTGTGTGTAACGAGTTTCTGTCGTTTGTTTCCAGGCAGAGGATGAGAGGAATTATCACATCTTCTATCAGCTGTGCGCCTCTGCTAGTTTACCAGAGTTCAAAGACCTCACCCTCAGTGAGTTGTGTAGTTGGGAGATGTCATATATGCCATGTTAGGTAAAGCTGTGCTAATTAAAGTCAGCCACAGGTTCACATTATTCTTCTTCTCAAAAATAATGATTTGTAATCTAAAAAAAACATGTTGATCACTGCTGTGGAAGTTCGTTCAGTCAGTATTTGTTCCACCTGTAAATATTTCATATTTTGATCAGTCCTCCTCCTCCTTCTCTCAGCCAGCGCAGAAGATTTCACCTACACGTCTTTAGGGGAGAACATTTTCATCGAAGGTGTGAATGACGCTGAAGATTTTAAGAAGACCAGAGAGGCCTTCACGCTGCTGGGTAAGACTGCAGGAAAACCCAGCACAAAGAGTCAGAGTAATTACTCTGTCGTGAACACTGTTTGGGCCTTAAGCTTTGTCTGCATCATCAAGCATGTCTCTGTAGGTGACGGCTGGTCACTAGTGGACTTTCCAGACTTGATTTGTAGCCGTGTCCTTCACTCCCATTGGCAGCCCGGACGCTGTACCGGTCTGTCGTGGTGAAGAGGGGGCTGAGTGTAAAAGCGAAGCTGTCCATTTACTGATCTATCTACGTTCCCGCCCTCACCTATGGTCACCAGCATGTCCCACTGGGAGGAGGCCCCAGGGTAGACCCAGGACACACTGGAGAGATTATGTCTCTCGGCTGGCCTGGGAACGCTTTGGGGTCCCTCCTGATGAGCTGGTGGAGGTGGCTGGGAGAGGGAAGTCTGGGCTTCTATGCTTAGGCTCCTGCCCCCACGACCCGGCCCCGGATAAGCGGAAGATAATGGATATTAAAAAACAAAAATCAGATTTTTTTTTTAAATTTTCCCGTTTATTCTTTGCGAATTTATGTTTTGATTTCAAAGGAAAAAATATATAATTCATTTTACGTTTCATGGATTTGGAGCATGAAATGAAAATTTAAAAAATCCGTTTACATTTTTCAAAATGGAAAAATGAATGACCAAAATGTACATGCTACTTTAACTTAAGTGAGAACTGGAGGTCACCTTCATGACTTCAGTCAGTTCACTTCTGTTTATTCATCCAGCAGCTGAGCTGTCGGGAGCTCTTCGGGATAGAATTCTTCAGGACTCATTTAGATTACGGATTAACAGGGAGCCAATGAAAAAAAGTTAATGAGAAATAAATATGATTTTTTTTTTTTAATAAAATACATTTGAAATAACCTCATTTGTGGTTATTAGCCACTAGTAAAATAAAATATCTGGTTCTGGATCTGCTGCTTTCAGCTGTAAGGAAGACCTGGTGTGACTCACTTTAAACAGACTCTTCTGGACTTGTGTGTGTTTTTGATCTGCAGGTATAAAGGAGAGCAGTCAGAACAGCATCTTTAAAGTCATTGCCGCCATCCTTCATCTGGGGAATGTGGAAATCTGCTCGGAGCGAGACGGGGAGTCCTGCCGCATCTCAGTACGTCGTCAGCCTTTTGTTCAGTCTTTTCTCAGCTTTTATCGGCGCTCAGACTCTGACTGTTTGTGTTTCAGAGGAACGATGTTCACCTGCAGCACTTCTGCAGACTGCTGGGCTTGGAGCTGCAGCAGATGGAGCACTGGCTCTGCCACAGGAAGCTGGCCACCACCTCTGAGACGTACGTAAAAAACATGTCCTCCAAGCAGGCGACCAACGCCCGCGACGCGCTCGCCAAGCACATCTACGCCCGCATGTTCGACTGGATTGTAGAGCACATCAACCAGGCCCTGCAGACGTCCACCAAGCAGCACTCTTTCATCGGAGTTCTTGACATTTACGGGTACGAAGGCTCGCCTCAAGCACCTGTTTGACCTGCTGTTGTTTTGCTTTGTAGACCTTGATGGGAAGGTGGTGATTTCTTTGAATTTGCTTCAGGTTTGAGACATTTGAGGTGAACAGCTTTGAACAGTTCTGCATCAACTATGCCAACGAGAAACTCCAGCAGCAGTTCAACTCTGTGAGTTCTCTGATGAACTTTAATCTGAACTGCCGAACCTTTCAGAATTTCAGTGATTCGAACCCTTATCTTCCTCCATCCTCAGCATGTGTTCAAGCTGGAGCAGGAGGAATATATGAAGGAGCAGATCCCCTGGACTTTGATTGATTTTTATGATAACCAGCCATGTATCGACCTGATCGAGGCTCGACTCGGCATCCTGGACCTGCTGGACGAGGAGTGCAAAGTAAGACCTTCCACCAAGTGCATTCGTGTTTTGTTTATTTATGAACTATTGCCTGCCTCAGTCAAATGGTGTCCAAACCTGAATTTGAAATTATTACTGGTTCTTTTATCTCCTCCCGATTGGACTATTGTAAGTCGTTGTACACAAGTCTCAGCAAATAATCTTTGGATCGCCTGCAGTTGGTCCAAAATGTGGCTGCGAGGCTCCTTAATGGATCCCCTAAGTGGTCTCATGTGACTCCTATCTTGTTGTCCCTGCGCTGGCTCCCCATTACGAATCCGGTTTAAGATCTTGGTCATTACTTTCAGAGCTCTTCATGGTCAAATGCCTGCATACATCAGCGAGCTCCTGCAGCCATATGTAACGCACAGACTGCTGAGGTCTTCTGACCAAAATCTGCCGGTGGTTCCAGGCTCTAGACTAAAACTAAAGGAGACCGTGCTTTTGAGGTTGCAGCTCCTAAACTGTGGGATGCACCGCCATCACGCCTGATCTGTGGACTCTATTGGATCTTTTAAAGAACAGCTCGAGACTCTTTGTACAGGCTTGCTTTTAACTCGTGGTTTGTGTGCTTTACTGTGTATCACTGTTCCCTTTAATGGTTGTAAAGCACTTTGTGATTTTATCTAGAAAGGTGCTACATAAAGGCACTTTACTTGCTTACCTACTTGCTTAATTTCATGTTGATATCGCCAGTGGATGACGTTCTCTCAGGATTTTTTCTAAAAACCAACAAAACCATAACACAAATAGAAAGCAGAACTGCTGCTTTCCTCCCACAGTGCAAAGACATGCACTTACTGAGGTCAGGTTAGCCGGCCAATCTAAATTGCCCATAGGTGTGAATGAGAGCATCAATGTGAGTGTGAATGGTTGTCCGTGACTCTGTGTCGGCGCCACAATTGTACCACCCCCCCGCGCCACCCCCCAGCAACCTTGAAAAGGATAAGCGGAAGCGAATGGATGGATGGACCAGATTTGTACCACAGCGTTGAATGCTAAGTTATTAGCTAACACTAGCTAGCTAGGTTGTTGACTCCTAGGTTGTGTCATACAGATATATGCTAAGCAGTATTAAATAGCTTCCGAAAACTGGAACTCAGCCTTCTTGGACAGTCTGTCACAGCTGCCATACTTTATGCCTTAATCCAATTTAAACAGGAGAGTCATATAAAAATAAAATCCCACCTCCATTATCATGTATAGTTGTTATGAGGGGGAAATCGGCTGTAAACATTTACAAGTAGACAGGTGTGAGGCAGCTGTTGCACAGCTGCTTGTAAACTTAATACTTCTTCCAAATAGTTTGCCCTTTCTATTGATTTCAATGGAAAATGTAAGATTTAAAACACCAGAACTTTCCATGAAGTCTGGATGTTCAGCCTTTGATGAGTCTCCTCAGCGTCCTGACTGGACGGTGGTGAAATGGAGCCTCCTCGGGCTGATGGGAACGAGCTGTTAGCGTGCCCGGACTGAAGCTCTGCTGTGTGCTGCAGTTTCCTGCTTTCTGTTGCTGATCTGTGTGTTTACCGGGTTTAAATCAGAGCTGATATTTACTCATCGTCTCTTCCACTGAAGTTGTTGATGATGGCGTGGAGCAACAACTGGAGGGTTATGAATCTGTTGTTCAGAGCTCAGGTAGCCTGAATAGATGTCCTCCATGAGTTATTGTATAATCTGTTTGTTTTTCAGGTGCCGAAGGGGACGGAGCAGAACTGGGCCCAGAAGCTTTACAAACAGCACTCCAGCAGCGCTCACTTCCAGAAACCTCGTATGTCCAACACCTCCTTCATCATCATTCACTTTGCTGATAAGGTGAGCCGAGGACCCCTCCATCCAGCGTCAGTGTATGAGCTCTCCAGAGAAAGCTGGATCTTTGTTCTGTTTTCCAGCTCTGAGAGCTGATATTGCTGTATCTTTAAATAAAATGACCTTTTTCAAGTTCATCCATCTTCTTGGCCTCATCCAGTTCGGGGTCGGGTGGGTGCTGGAGCCTATCTTAGGCGTCATTGGTCGAGAGGCAGGGCACGCCTAGGACAGGGTCATTTTTAGAATCACCAATTAACCAATTAACCTCACCATGCATGTCTTTGGGCTGTGAAAGGAAGCCAGAGTACTCAAAGAGAACCCACGACTCCACACAGAAGGGCCCCAGGCTGGAATTGAACCTAGGACCTTCTTTGGTGAGGCAGCAGTGCTGACCACCATCACTGGCCAACGTTTGGCTTAATGTGTGATGAAGAGCTGAAAGACTCTGTAGCAGCAACAAAAGTGAAATGAACAGAAGACATTATGAAATTATTCTAATTATTAATGATTTTTGAATCTGCTTTGATTGGGTAGTTCGTTTTATAGTGATCCAAACTCACTGGTTTGGATCCAGACTAACCTGTTAAACACCAAAGTTTGGGTTGCTACACAGCAAAGGGAGTGTGGACTCTGATGCTTTCTTTGGATGGATGGATGGATGGATGGAAGAAACCAAAAGCATCAATTTTATGACCCCCACATCCAGCCTAAAGAGTTCAAAGCTACAGCAGCATCTGCAGTTTATGGAAAAACGTTAATGCCTGTTTCAGCTGATACCTATGGAGTAGAACAATTCAAAGCATGGAGCTGGTGTGTGAGGACACGGGGGCTTTCACGATGCTTTGTTTTTATGGAGGAACCTTGAGATCTGAGTCCAGGAGCTGAATCAGCTGCTCCTCAGCAGTCTGCTCAGGTTCAGCTCACTGATGGCTGTCCTCTCTGCAGGTGGAGTATCAGTGTGAAGGCTTCCTGGAAAAGAACAGAGACACTGTCTACGAAGAGCAGATCAACATCCTGAAGGCCAGCCAGGTACCAACCAGAACCAAGACTCAGTCACACTTCTGATTATCTATTGCGTCCCACTTTTATAACCCCCTTCCAAATAAAGTGTTGTTACATGCACAGCTGAGCACCATCCATCCTCACAGCTGCAGTGTTTGTGTGTCTTTGACTTTGAATGTGTGTGTAAAATTTGCATGTCGCCACCACAGCAGCACCTTTTGCTCCAAATTTTGAACCTTCAGCTTTAGAGGAGATGTGGATCGGTTAGATGTGTTTTGATGAAGCTGCTACTCATCACATTTCTTTGGCTCCCTTTTTGCACGCTACAACTTTTCTGTTTCAAACTGTGGAACTTGAACTGCTGTTCCTCTCAGTTTCAGCTCGTTGCCGACCTCTTTAACGACAAAGATGACGTCGTGCCCGTTAAGTCGTCCAGAGTGAACGTCCGAGCGCTGAAGACTGTTCCCAAAGCTCCAAACAAAGAGCACAGGAAGACGGTGGGACACCAGGTGGGCTCTCTGCTCCGCTCTGCAAGGCTTTCAGGAACATCGTTGCTGCTCTTCTCACATGTTTCTGTGTCCTTCAGTTCCGAACTTCTCTGCACCTTCTCATGGACACCCTCAATGCTACGACGCCTCACTACGTCCGCTGCATCAAACCCAACGACTACAAGGAGGCCTTCTCGTGAGTCCACTCATCTCATTTTGTCCTCAGTTTGTTGTATTTAAAACCAAGTGATGTGTTTGAGAGGAACGTGCTTAGTCAGGTGAAAGGGCTGATGCGTTCATTTTGGTGCAGCCCAACAGGACCAACAGGTCTGATATTACAGAGGTCATAAAGAACAGGTTCTACAACACCAACCTGCTCGAACAGGATCATTTTCCAACAATGTTCTTATTTATTCAAGCAAAAAAACAACCAAAACCAGACTGCTCCTTTCCCTCCAAACCTCTGAGAGCCACGTTCTTCCAGAACAGGTCGTCCCCGCCAAAAAAACTGCCTGCTTTCGGCTGCTCAGCCCAGCGGCCGAAAGGATTCATGTCTTCTCCCAGGAGAGACATTAAATATTCAAATTTACTTAAAACACCTCCATCAGTTCAACCTGTACAGCGGTACCCAGCGGTATTTGCAAGTGTCCCACCGGCCGGCTTGGTCGACTTTTTGCTTTATGTTGCGAGCAAATATCTGCGTTACGACTGAGCGAATATACAGCGAGTGTTCAGTTTGTTTTTTTTCTCTCACGGTGCACTCGTTTTTGTCGGATGGTTGTTGCTGTGATTGATTATTGTCTCCTCCATCTTCATCTGACAGTTTCTTTACATTCTCTTTTGTCATACTGTAAACTGTACTCTTATTTTTATACATTGTTTCTAGAGTTCTCTTCATTTTTCTCATTAATAAACATGTAAAAAAAACTGTGGTGGTTTTTGGGGGTGGGAAGAGATTAATGGCATTTCAATTTGATTTAACATACGATCAAGCTAAGAGCTAAACTTAAACTCGTATGTCAGGGTGCCGCCTCGTGGTCACATGGTTATTGTTCTTCCTCTGCAGGGTTTCAAAAACATTTTCAGTCTTTTTGTATGTTCTACGTTAATGTTTGAATGAGGCGCAGTGAATCCAGGATCCTTCGGGATTCGAGCTGAGTGCAGACAGCTGTGATTGTACCTGGTTTTCTCGACACTCTCGGAGCCGGCGTTGTGTTTCTGTTTGTGTCAGAGAAGCAGGAATGCCTGGTGTTGTCTCCTGACATTGCTCAGTACAAACGGCTCCTGTGTCAGGGCCAGTAATTAGATAAAGAGCCTCGGTCACATGTTTGCGTCCCACTCTCAGCTGACCGACTCGCTCAGTCTGCAGTCCTGATGAAGACAATGAGGTGAGAGGAAGAGTTCGGGCTGCAGCTGAGCTCTAAATCACGCTGACTCTGTTTTGTTTCTTTTAACACGTTTCCCGTTGCTGCAGGTTCGACTCGAAGCGAGCGGTGCAGCAGCTCCGAGCCTGTGGAGTCCTGGAGACGATCCGGATCAGCGCGGCCGGGTATCCATCCAGGTGAGTCCAGCTGTTCTTGTGCTCCCAGCTAACATTCAGACATGTGACTCTTCATCCTGAACATTCTTCTTCTTTATTGTCAGCCTCAGCGGCGCTCTGCTTCTTTCTTTTCCACTTCCTCGAGGGAAAGCCAGTGCCTCCCTAACAACCTGAAATCTAATAATCAGGGTCATGCCACATTTAAATTATGAAACAAGCCACATAACAGGCACTTATTTGTTATGTGAGCGTTTAAACAACACTAAGTGAACCTGACAAAGTTGACAGGCGCTGACCCACTCTGCGTCCTGTGCCGCTCCTCCAGGTGGACGTACCCAGATTTCTTCAACAGATATCGAGTCCTGATGAAGAAATCTGACATGACGTCAGCAGACAAGAAGCTGGTGTGTAAAAACCTGCTGGAATCTCTGATTAAGGTGAGAAAACACAACTGCAAACAAGCGGAATAAATGCTGGTTTTGATTCTTTCTGCTGCGTCACTCATGGATTTAGAGCAAAAGTGAGGATAATCACATATTGCGTTATTAAAGCACAGCACACTGCAAAAGTCAAATATGCCTTGGTGGAAGTCTGCACTCCCTGAGTGCTCCTTATTATATTTTGCTTCCTTTCTGAAGGTCTTTCAAAGTTTTTCTTCAGACTTTGGCTGATTTTTCTCTCATTTTCTGTCCGGTCTTTGGTCCGGACCGTTTTCAGAGGAATGTGTGTTTGTGAAGCTTCGCAACTCTGACCCATGAATCATTCAAGTATTAAGATCAGGGTTGAGCCAGCGTTGCATCTGCAAAGAACAGCTTAGCAAAGAACCCATTTTAAATGATATCTTTAGGTACTTTGTTTCCAGCATGTCACAAAAACACAGCATGTTCTCATTTCTTTAGCTGAATCTACTAAAAAGTGCCACAGATAACATGTTTGAGAGGAATTAAACACAATTTGCAACAAAGAGGTGATTCTCAAAGAGCTGTTAGCTGAAAACTTAGCATATCTCAGCATTGTGCGCAGTGTGTCCTTTAAAGAATTTGGACACTGGACACATGGAGGACGGGAAAAGAAGTCTGAGGCCTAAAAAACTGCTGCTGAACAGGATCTGAAAGCCCCATCCTTAAGAAACTGGAACAGATCCAGCAAAGACCTGACCGGACCTGAGAAATCCTCTGGACCTTCAGCTGATGATCTGCTGTTCACTGAAGCCTCCTCAGAAAGGTCTCAGTGGAAGGAAACAGATACTTTATTGATCCTGTCTCATCTTCTTTATCTAAGTTTGTTTTATTACCACCATCATCAGTGTGTATAGAGGTGATCGGGAGGGGGGACAGTGCAACAGCGAAGAGTGGGAGCCGGAGCAGGAAGGCGTGCAGCAAATGGCTGCTGGCTGGATTCAGCATGCGCTCACCTGCCATGAGCTAACCTCTGTAATTTCCCTCGCAAGATCTTCCTAAAGTGATTAATAAAATTTGATCTAATCCAAAACATGTTTAACCAGATCCTAATTTCTCCCAGGGCAGCGAAACCAGCCAGAATCGACTCTGCTGAGGTTAAAAATTGAAACATGTTCAGTTTGGCTTCAGGGGGTCATAAGGAGGTTTACTTCTATCAAGATTAAAATTAGCCAAAAACAAAATAGCCTAAAAACAGCAAACTCTCTCTTTAGCTTTTGACATGTTGTGTTTATAATTTTTTAGTTAAATATACCATGTATTAAATGTACAGTACCAGTCAAAGGTTTTGACGTGGGTGAGTGCGTCCAAACTATTTATTTTGTAATTATGCTGATTTGACTCTGTTGAATCCATCCCCAGGAGCCCGACATGTTCCAGTTTGGAAAGACGAAGATCTTCTTCCGAGCAGGTCAGGTGGCGTACCTGGAGAAGCTCCGGACCGACAAGTTCCGCTCAGCCTGCATCAAGATCCAGAAGACGGTTCGGGGCTGGCTGCAGAGGATCCGATACCGCAAGATCCGTAAGATGGCCGTCACTCTGCAAAGATACGGCCGAGGATATCTGGCCCGCAGGTGAGCCTTTACCCAAGAAACTCTGGGAGTGATTCACTGAAGAGGCTCAAGCAGTAATTTAGCTGATTATAAATGAGCCAATATAAATAATCCACAAATTGGTTTGCCGCCAAAATGTCGCTTCCACCGAGATGTGCAGGAATCTTTCTCCAGGATTTCACCACCGTCTAAAATAACACCTGAAAAGTTTCTTTTGTTTTTCAGCTCTCTTCCAATCAGGCCGATCACCTTCAGGGGTCTCAGTGCACCCTAATGATGTCATTTCCCTTCAGGTATGCCGAGTTCCTGCGTCAGACTCGAGCGGCCATCATCTGTCAGAAACAGTACCGCATGGTGAGAGAGCGACGGGATTATCTGAGAGTGAGACGGGCCGTGGTCACCATCCAGGCCTACACCAAAGGGATGTTCACCCGCAGGATTTACCACGAGGTACCACCACCACGTCTTTTCTGACATTTTACTGTATTAGCAGAGGAAAACTGCAGCAATAATCCAAGAAATATACAAACCATCAGAAAGGCGTGTGAATAAGATGAGACTGGCTGCACTCAAAGCTGAATCCAAGACCAGAAAAATAGAGCACATCACTCCGCCTTTAAAGTCCTGACACTGGCTGCCTGGAGCTCAGAGAATAGACTTTAAAATACTGCTAGTAGTTTAGTAAATCACCACAATACATTATAGACTTATTCTCGCCGTATCAACCTTCCAGAACACTCAGGTCTTCTGGTTCCGGTCCACTCTGGTTCTGGTTCTGGGGATACAAACATGGAGAAGCAGCTTTCAGATTTCATGCACCTTAAATCTGGAACAAACTCCCAGAAAACTGCCAAACAGCCGAAACACTAAATTCCTTTAAATCCAGGCTGAAAACCGCCTGTTTAAAGCTGCGTTGGTTAGAAAGCTGCTCTAAAGATGTCTTATTACACACTGACCGTCTCCTTGTGATTATCACGTGTGTCTGCTTGATGGTTTTTATGATTTCTGTGTTCTGTGCTTGATGTTTTACTGCTTTTAATGAAACAAACCTTTCAGTTGATGCCATCAGCAAATAGAGTGTTTCAACAGTTTGAATGCAGATTCTTTGTGAGGACTCGCCACAGTGTGCTGTGGGTGCTGCTAGCTTTCTAACCATGACCACCACACCTCCTCTTCTTCTGCAGTTCTTGCTGCACCACAAGGCCATGATCATCCAGAAGAATGTGCGCGGCTGGCTGCAAAGGAAAAATTTCAGACAAGCGCGCAATGCCGCCATCATCATCCAGTGCGCCGTCAGACGCCTGCGCGCCAAACGGGAACTGAAGCAGCTGAAGATTGAAGCTCGCTCCGCTGAGCGCCTAAAGAAGCTCAACACGGGCATGGAGAACAAGATCGTCCAGATGCAGAGGAAGATGGACGAACAGGTACGCCATGGCAGACTTTTATTTTGAAAGGCTCTTTCAAGGCAGTCTGTTAATTGTGTGCAATAAACATAATCATAAAAATGGAGGTCATCCTGTTTAGTTAAAGTTTAGCTGAGCAGCACCTTCAGAAGGTCAAAGTCATGTCATGGGTGGGCTGTGGGGCAGGCGGGGGGGGGCCCAAGGAATTAAAACTAAACACAAAACAAGGAACAAGTCACGGGGAGACAGTCAGACTGAGGTTAAACAGACACAAGAGATGTCCCACCATGAGCGATGGACACAGAAAACGGGAAAACAGACGCAGGGAAAGCTAAACACCACACAAGGAAACAACAGGAATGGAAACTGGAATAACGCACAAATAACAAAACTACAACAACCCGAGGGTCTCAACTAAAACAGAAACAGGACCTTAAAACACAAAACACTGGCCCAATGGCAAGTCCTTCGCTAACGTTTATGAAAACACACAGAAATGTGCATCGACGACACAAAAGCACAACTTTGAACCACACACCCAGCACCACCCTGTTGTAAGATCTGTGGAAAGTTAGCTTCATCTTCAGTGGACAGTGCTTCAGAATACCACATGTGGTCTCCTAGTGACAGCACCCTGTAAGTGCAAGTACACAAACAGCAGCTTTTGAAGTGAAACGCACAGATTGCAGCAGACAAAGCTGTTGCACCTTTGGGACTACACACCAAGTATTTTTCCACACAACTCAGTGAGATCTATGAATACTTCTAAATTCCATCGATTTCTACTCCTGTGCAGTAATATTGTTTTTTACATTTGTCCCTGACCAATCATGCAAACTCTCGTCAGAAGCCCTGAATCGTGTTTTAACAATAAAAAGATGAATAGAAGCAGATTCACGAGTCCCGTGACTTATTTTGGATCAACCTAATTTTTTTAAATGAGTTAATCTAAAGTAGCACACGGGAGAGCTGAGATGGAAAAAAACTGCTGAATAAAAAGTGTGTTCATTTGTCTCGTAGAACGCAATAGAAAGAGGTTGTGAGTACTGCAAACATGTCTGATTGATGTCTGATCATTCTTAATTACAAATGCTTTGATGGGTCGGGTACTGGCTGATGTTTGAACAGTGCAAATTATGTAGTGCTAAAAGCTGTGATGTGCATGATGTCCTGAGTGTGTCTGCTCACCTGTATCGCTCTGTTCCAGTCCAAAGACTTCCGTGCTCAGAATGAGCAGCTGCAGACGGTGAATGCCTCTCTGGGCTCGGAGGTGAACAAGCTGCAGAAGCAGCTGGAGCTGCTGCACAGTCAGCAGGAAGATGGAGGCCAGCTGAGGTCGCTGGAGGAGGAGCTGGAGCGGTTGAGGGCGGAGCTGGAGGAGGCGCATGCCCTGAGGAATAGACGAGAGGAGGAACACAGCAACGAGAAGATGAACCTCACACAGGTGAGCCCGGTGTTGAGTCTTAAGCCTGCAGAACTTTGGGGAACCCCTGTTTCAATGCTGCTGCATTTCGCCATGCTCAGCACACTTCCTGTCAGCCTGAAATCACAAACCCATATTTTATTGACAATCATCATATCTCTCAATTGCCAAAAATGACAGTCATTGTTCAGGGAACCCAAATGGCTGTGCGGCCCAAAAGCACAGATTCAGTTACAGGCATGGAGTTGGAGCCGGATTGGCAGCAGCTCTGTGTCTCCTGTCTCTCCCGGCAGCACTCCACCTCAAAGTTGGTGGCAGCAAGATCAGTGGAGGCATAACAATTGGATCTGTCCGAGGCAGCATTAGGGGGGTTGGTTGCCCCATTTGAGGCTGTCGTTGTAGCTCTTCTTTGGGCGGTCACGCTTGCGGCTGCCGAGTTTAAGTTCTCCAAAGAACAGAGTTTGGGATCTCCATGCAGATTACATGCCCTGTCCATTGCATCTGGATCTGGAGAAGCTCTCTATCAACTGAAGTGGAGCCAGCTTGATTAAGTATCTCCAGATTAGAGATTATGTCCTACCAGCATACTGTATCTGCATAATATGGCAGATTATGGTGAATGTGGAGCTGCTCCAGCTGTTTTACAAGCCTGCAGTACAGCGTCCAGGTTTTGCTGCTATACAAAAGTGAAGACAACACTACTGCATTGAGCTTTGTGGATAAGTGAATGTCTTAGTGCTGTAAGTTTTTTTGTTTGTTTTTTTTGTCTTGTAAATCTTAATTTGTAGTCTTCCCATTGCTTGGCTGACCTTCTGGATTCAGGCTGTGAGTTCCTTATCCAGAAAACCATCACTGGAGATGGTTCGACCTAGGTACTTGAAACCATCAACATTTTTCAACTGAAAGCCATCAATAATAATGCCAGGTGGTGGTGAAACACTGTTTGGAGCAGGCTGGAAAAGGACTTCAGTTTTCCCAAGGCTAATCGTCAGTCCAAACGGTTTGGATGCTGCAGAGAGCTTTTCAACAATACAGTGGTGTGAAAAAGTGTGTGCCCCCTTCCCCCCTAAACCTAATAACGGGTTGGGCCACCCTTAGCAGCAACAACTGCAACCAAGCGTTTGCTGTAACTTGCAATGAGGCTTTTACAGCATTGTGGAGGAATTTTGGCCCACTCATCTTTGCAGAATTGTCCTAATTCAGTTACATTAGAGGGTTTTGGAGCATGAACGGCCTTTTTAAGGTCATACCACAAC
>VUQK01039264.1:0-10894 GCA_015106715.1 Bujurquina vittata
TATTTTTGATAGCAATTTAGGGGTATAGAGATTTAAGAATTCGGTTACCCTTACAGGCATTTCCAAGTTTTGATCATTAAAATTAAATCTTGCCTGTATGATGGACCTCAATTGTTGATATTCTAGAAATTTACTGTTGCTAATTTCATATTTTGATATAAGTTCTTGAAATGGAATAAAATTCCTATCTTGAATGTTCTAGATTTTTTATACCCTTCTCGTACCAGGACGAAAAATTTAGTACTCTCTTTTTCTGACATATATCTGGATTGTTCCAAATAGGTGTCAGTTTACAGGGGATTAGTGAAGACTTAGTTATTTTCAAAAATTCCCACCAGGCTGTCAGAGAGGTGCTTATTATTATTAGTTACTTTCAACAGCTACTGGTGTTGTGCCAAAAAGTGCGTCTGCGATAAAGTGATTCCGATGTTTCTGTGTGCTTTTATGCGTAATGACTTTGCTTATATTGGTAAACACAGTGCAGTCAGCATGATTTATGAAGGGCTTATATATAAAATGAAGAAATTACCTGTTTTTTCAACAATCTTTAGGAGTCTGTGTTATTGTTCCTACATTCTAATCAATCAAGTGCTTTTTGGTCACTTGAAATATCTTTATAGAACTGTTATGTTATATTTGTTGCAATTTCTGCAGCCTTCTTACCCAGGTTTCTATTTAGACATATTTAATGTCAATGACAGTTTTTACTTTGATAAAAAGACCAATATATAAGTCTCTTTGCCAAAAACTGAGTGCAGCTTCTACCTTGTGATAGAAATGCTGTTTCTCACTCAAAATGAGCTGATATCATTGATGAGCGATACGTTTGACATGTTTCACAGATTATAGGTCACCAAGTCATTTACAGTTAAATACAGGTTATCACTTTTTGGCACAACACCGGCAGCACCCCCCGGCTGCCTCAACATGAAAATGACAGCCAGTAAACGAGGACGAGTCAGCCGTGTTTAAGGGCAGCATTTCCTCTGCTACATACTGTCCGACCAGCTTCTTCAGCTCTCCCCCACTTACTGGTTTGTACCAAAGTCCATCTTTGGTTGTTTGGGTGCTGGGGGGCTCCTGTATTAGCTGCAGCTCTGCCTCGCTCCACCTGGTGGGACTCGCAGTTTGACTGCGAGTCCCACCAGGTGTTTCTTCTGGGGATGTGTGTGATCCCTTGACTAGTCGACTAGTTGTCGCTATTGTTACTAGTCGGTACCATACGTGCTAGTCGGGCAGTCTAATTATTAAGGTTTCAGTGAACCCAGTGCAGGTAAATGTTTGTCCTAGATGTCATCCAGCCATCTGTCACCAGATGGCATTTCCGGTTTGTACAAAGAAGTGAGAAAACTAGCGGGACAAATGTGTTTGCGCCTTAAAAACACAGAGAGTAGGACCCCGGGGGGCGACACCGCATGTAAAACACCGGGACACAACCGAAAGGTAATTAACATGCAATGCACTTGCACAGGTAAACGCAGCTACATCGGCCACTTACGTCGTAGCAGTTGAAGTCTGAAGGGCACTCAAGTTCATTTTCTATGGAACTTGAGTGAAGCGATTGTCGCCTCATTGCAGTTCCATCGGAAATGAATGGAGAGTGAGCGACATAGCTGCCCGTCTTTCAAGCACCTGCATCAGGGGTAAGCTGGAGAAGGAGGCCGGGCGAGAGGGAGGTTTGGGCTCCCCACCCCAGATAGGAGGAAGAAGATGGATGGATGGATTTTTTTATTGTTGTGTGTCATGAATTGCAGAGCAACAAGCATCGTCGATAATCTGCAGCAAATGCCCCACACTTTTAAGTCACAATTTATTTGTTTTTTTGATGTTATTTTCTCATATTCAGTGACGCGTGAACATCGTTTTCATATTCTTCGTTGTTTGGAGTGTAACGTGCAGTGTTCATAATGCGCGATGCGCAGTGACGCACAATTAAGCAGTATTTAAAGTACGATTCATCATAGAAGAACGCGATTAATAGTTTCAAATGCCTTTTTTTAGACAGCTTTTGACATTATCCATTAAACAGGCAAAATAGCCAACTTGTATAGTCGACTACTAAATTGGTCGCCAGGAACATCCCTAGTTTCTTCATATTTGATGTAGTGTGACGCTATAGCGCTTTGTCACCAGCACAGAGTGCACAACAAATCGCACAACGCACAGTGACTTGGATAAGTAACTTTAATCTAATTACTGGACTGCAAATAGTAACACGTTAGATTACTCGTTACCAAAAAAAGTAGTCAAATTACCATCACTGGTTATGATACAATGTATTATTTAGATTCAGTAACTATAATGAACAATTAAAACATTCTGATATTATGCCCATAAAAAGTAAAACATACCTCATTTAAATTCGGCCATTATCTCTATTCTCCACTCCTTGTAGGGAGCAGTGAAAGGTCAGGTCAGTTTTATCCACATCATCTTAAGGTGCTTACAGCAGGGCTACTTTATTTAGCTCACTTCCTACATTTTAATCAATCACTGTTTTGTGAAGATAATGAAAGATGCAAAAAGACAACTTGGCCGAGTGAGGCAGGAGAGGATCTTTAACATGTAAGTTTTATTTTACAAATTTGGGCACATGTGCTGTAAATTGTCAGAGAGAGCAATCCAAATGCAGCAGGAGCACTGGAAGCTTTTCAGACATGTACGAGGATGTGGCCTTGAAGGTAAAACGGCTCAAATATTAATCTGGATGAGTGTGGACATTAGCAAGAAAATCATTCCATGCACAAAGTGTAATTAGTTTGCTGCTTTTTAATCTGTTTAATGAGAAATGCCTGTTTTCAGGGTATTTCCTGTTTTTATTGTCCTACTTGTGTTGGTGTAAATGGATATTGCTACACGTGAGTTTGTTCTTCAGAGCCGATGCTGCCTTAATGATGTTAAAACATTTATGTTGCTTTGGACGAAGATATGCAATACACACTAAAGAATCAGCTTGTTCCATTAAGCAGAGACAGTTTGCTTTCGGAATAAAAGGTGTACTTTTTGAAAAGTGTTAAGGTCAGTGGTAAAATTTAGGGATCGCTAAATCAAATTCATAACATTCGGTACCATGAAAATTGTGTTGTTTTTCTTTTTCTGTTTCTATAAAGTTACATGTCCTGGTGGAACGTTTTAAAATAATAGAAGGTTCAGTTGGAACTGCAAAAGATATTGAAATTGCTGTAGTTCCCATGCCATATAAGTGTCAAATGCATCCTAATAACTTATCTATCAAATTATTTACTGGATTAACATCATTTTAAACACTATTATAAACCGAATTTCTAATACAGTACATTGGGTGAACGTGACTTCTGGTTAGTATGACCATTTATTTAGCTAATATGGAAACATCAGGCTATCCATGTAAAATCATTTTCTGGATTACTAATGGGAAATCTGGCTCTTTGCAAAAAATGTGGCTCTTTTGGCCCCGCTCCCTTAGAAGCCAATGGGCTCTTCATTTATTACCACTTGGAGATTTGTTTTTTAGACAGTTGCAGAGGTGAACTGGCTGTTTGACCAGCTGGAACAGACATCGCTGAAAACATTGGACTTAAAGATCTATACTCTGGCCTAAAAACATTATAAATTTATTTGTTGTCCCAGAAACAGTAATATTTCAAACTTTTTTCTCCATTGGCACCTGCATTTAAAAATTTCCTGCAACAGCTTCAGCCTGCAATGAATCTTGGGATAGGGTAGACCACGAAGGATACATCCAACATGACCTTCGAATCTGGGTAAAAGGAGAACACATTAGTTGCCTTCAAATTTGGACAGTCTTTAAAGGCTACAGCCCCTGAATTTGGGTACACCTACTGTCTTTGGGGCATCCACCCCCATTGCGTCAAAGATCCTAGACCTTGCTTGTGATTGGCCGCATTGTGTACCCATCAAAATAAAGTCGGGACTCTCCACAGATGGGAGTTAGCTCTCACAACTTGCTTGTTCACAACTGATTCATCACAATCCTGGACTGAATGGTGGTTCAGGTGAAAAGAAAGCAAAAAGATTTGACAACAAAGACCTTTTTTTAAAAAACAAAAAACAAAAAACAAAACTTTATTTTACGAGGTAAAATGTTTGAGAACCAATTCTCATTTACAAACATGACCAGATTAGCTAAAAAAAAATCACACTTTTTAAATTTTATAAAAATGTAATTAGAGTTTTATTACTATTTTAGGTCTAGCTTTGCCATTTCTTTAGCTTTACCTCAGAACAAGCTGATTCTTGGGTTTGGCAGATGACTGCCCCTCTCTGAGCCTCTGCCAGAGGGTTCTTCCTGTTAAAAGGGAGGTTTTCCTTCCTACTGTTGCCAAGTGCTTTTTTTAGATTTAATTTTATATTAGACATGTTAATTCACTGTGTATTTTGTTTTGGTAATTTTATTAATATTTAACTTTTTTTAAAAGTAAAATTCTGTCAAATGTATAGAAAAAAATGTTAAATTACAGATTTAGTTTTACAGTGCATGTTAACTTGCATTTGGATTAGCACAAGTGGGAGAGTGAAAACTGGAAATACCCCCTAAACTGCCATTTCTCATTATGCAACTTAAACAACTGCAAATGAATAATAAACCCTACAGGAAGATTTTTTTTCCTTTGAAGAGAAGTGACATGAAGGGAAAAACTTTTATCATTTGTCATTTAAGGCAAAAAATGTTGACAATTACTTTCATCTCAGTTGTCAAAAATTACATGTTTTTATTATAGTTATTTCATTTCATGCTTATTTTTATTTCATTCATTTAACAAATAAATAATTCTTATAACAACTAAAAAATAAAAGAAAAATCATGAATGAAAAGGAGCAGAAAGAAGTATAAACTTATAATATCTGCCACTCATTCACACGTTTTTTTTTAGCTATTCAGCTTGGAAGACTGTTACTGGTATATTTCAAATACACAAAATTACAATATACACAACAAAAAATACCAAAAAAAAAATCTACTTATTCTTAGCTTATTATTAGCTTAGTCTGTGAGGGTATTATAGAGAACCTGACTGTTCATACCATCATCAGTCAAAATACTGCTTTGCCAAGCATGTGCATAGATGCGTGTCAGGACCTTCAGAATGGGAAGAATGTGTTCTTTGACCTTTGGTATGATTTGGGTGGCATACTGACTGTTTTGAGTATTTCTGAAAGTGAGCAATGCAACTCATGTCTTTTTCCATTTTAACACATTTGCTCCCCTTCCTTCCTTTTTTTTTTTCTTGCAGGGTTGGTTGCATATCAACTGCTATTTTTACTTCAGTTTTATTTCTTCCGTCTAATGGATAGAGTATGAAGTGGAAGCTGTTTGTCTTCTTTATTTAAGCAGTAGAACTACAGTATATATCACTGACCAGTGGTTGAATGTAGCACTGGAGGTTATTCAAAAAACTTACTATATTTTTGTAGTACATTCATGTTCATATGTGGTTGCTTGTCTTAGGAAATCCCTATTACTTTATCTCAGCTAAGCTTTTGTGGACTCTGGATACATACTTTCAGCTTTGTTTACAACTAGGTGAGCTCAGTGTCACTGTGGTGAAAAACACAGTCATTTCTTGGCTTCAGGCAAAAGCAGTTGACCCAGAGGTAGTTGAGAGGAGTCAGGTTGGGGAATTCCAACAACGGTAACGCTCACACCTGTCCACCTGCACACACAGGCATTTATGTAATTGTTCTCTCTCCCACACACATGCACTAAGACAAACAAATGCAAAATACACATTGAACACGTGGGTAAACAAGGTCTCTGAGGGGTAATGTGATTGGAGAAGCAAGGTTCCTCCTCAGTGATCTATTTCCCTATCCCTCATCTTTAAATCTGAAAAAGAAATTTCTTTCCTAATGATAGCAACACATTATAAAACATTTTGCAGCGTATTATATCCTTTGACAACTACCTAAAAGGCTTGCTTGACACGTTAATATTTCTCTGCTCCTTCCACTGAAGCAAAATTTTGAGGTGTTTTCATCTGCGAAAACTCCACATCCACTTACGTGAATCAAAATGTCACTCATCTCTGTAATGCCTCTCTGTATCCTGCCCTAAAACGAAAGAACATCTCATTGACTTTTCTCTAGTGCCTTTCCCATCAGCACGGTGAAGGTTCAACTAGCTGCATCATAATGTGCTTACGGATCAGCAGGGACAAGGACACTCGAGTCTCTGTCACACAGCAACACAACTTCGAGTTGGCCTGTCCCAAAACATTCCTAAATCAGTCACAATTGATGCGGAAAAAATAACAGAGTGCTCAAAGTGAACAGAACCTTTGTGTTTTATTTTGTTTATCTAGTGTCGATACAGTCAATGCAAACTCCTGGAATACCGCGATTCCTAATGTGTCTATTTCTCTGTTACAGCACTGACTACAGACCAAGGCTACGGCTGTCTCACAAATACTTCTGCAATACCCAGGGGATATAACAAATAAATAAACCCCCCCCAGAAATTGCTATTCAGCTGAAGAATGGCGTGGACATGTACAGTTAACTAAAAGTAATTGACAAGCATTAGGGCACAGATAGCCAAAAACCATAAATTGTATGAATAAAAAGTGAATAAACTGATGAAAAGGCAAGCTAACATAAGCTGAAATAGCCAGCTAGTGACAGGCTATAGATAAACTGTTGAAGCTGCCGGTAGCATAGATTGAGAAATGAAATTAGGGCGAAAGATAATGATAGACGCTTGAATACAAGCTAGCTAAAGATGTCGAAATGGTCGCTGAATAAAATGTTGGAAAGCAGATAAACTGCGTGGATTTACCACGGAAGGAGTGTAGTTCTGGATAAATGGTTGGAGTGCATCGTAGTTAACGCCTCCGTCTCATCAACTCATTATCTCATTGGATTTAAGGAGCGGCTTGAACCTGCATTTGCTGTCAGAGCGTTCTCACACTTGAAATGTTTGCTCTTTGCGCCGGTTTCTGTCATTTACTAATGATATTTTTCTCATCTATCTGCCAGTGAGTTGTCTTGTCTGGAAAACTTCTAAACCCCAAAGAAGCTGAAAGTCACAAGAAAACACTTTGGAAAAACACTCAGCTTTTGCTCTCGACTCAATCATCAACTGCAAAGGAAAGAAAGGAATTTGTTACTTGCAAAATGTAAAGGAAAATCAAGAACTTATCTTTTAGAGCAAAAAGAGCAAATCTTTGGAATTATGGTAAGAAGCCTTTTGTTAGAACATCGTATCAATTCTGCGTTGTGACAAAATAAAGTTTCAGTGACACATGTTCTGGGTGGTAACATTTTACAAAACGTAAAAAATATGTACAGAATGATTTGGTATGTAGTAATGAGTTAGATATTTTATTTTAAAATGATAAAAAATAAATAAATTAACCATTTGTAATGCGAAATAGGGACAAAATGGAAAACTTTTCATGTCTAAATGGGTAATAAATTATACAAATTATTAAATCAACTTTATTCTTAATTGGATTTTGCCTTTATTTTGAATATTTTTCTATCCAGTATTATTAAAAAATGTTTGTTTGCTAAGTTGCTGCATTAAATGAAAAGCATAAAGTCTACTTTGATAGAGTAGTTTAATTATAGACCGGTTTAAAGAGAAAAACTGCATTTTCTGTTGGTTTTCCTGAATACTGAAAGAAGGCTCATTGTTCAGGGCTAGACGGAGAACCAAAGATCAAATTTAATCTTTCTTAAAAGCCAGCCAGCATGTCACTAGAATAAGTTTTCAACTATTTTGAGTTTTACAAAAAGAAATGTCCTTCACATGCGCCATAAAGATATTCCATTCTGCCTTGTCAGAATAACTTACTTGGATGCCAGTGATGTAATGATATGTCTTTGTATATGTGTACCCAAAGAAATAGAAACTTATTGTTTGGGTAGCCAAAATTGAGGCTGTTGTCATTAAGTCATCAAAGATGCAGTTGAGAAGGAGTTTTGAAAGGTAGAGGACGGAGCATCAGAAAAGTTTCCAGCACTCAATGTGAGAGGTGTGCTCTCTGCTGGGACATGAGTAGAGTCCCCGTGCAGCCAAAAAACTGATGGGGAATTCCCTCCTCAAGGTGCATGGGGAAATCACGCACACACACACACATATGCGTACATGCATGTGCGCACTCAAGTATTACTTTGTCACATTGTCACATTAGTATTTCCCCGACGCTGTCACAACTACATGGGCAGTTATAGCACATGAATAAGTGAGAAACTAATGGTTGTTGTAATCATGCAGTCCCTGTTAGGCAAAGAGCTGTGTGAGTGTGTGTGAGTCCTGGGTGGGAGAAGACGTTAGTTTGTGGTGAGTGTTTCCTGTCAGTGACAAGTTAATAGGACCACCGATGTCTCGGAAGAGGTGGGGAGAGCCCCCCCGATCCCCCGAGTGTATCTCCTGATGCTAAACTTGCTTCTGCTTCCTCCTGTTAGTTCAGCATGTGGAATCATTACCTGCTGCTGTTTATCACTTATCGAGAATACGTACCGTCTTCAAAGAGTTATGTTTTCTGTCAAGCTCCGGCTTCATCTCCACTTACATCACCTTAATCTCACACAGCTTTATCTTAGAATTACAGTATATTTTAAAAAACCTCAAAGTTACCAAACACAATAAACAAGCTTATTTGAGCTACTTTGAACAATTTGCAAGATTTTTTTTAAATCATTTAAAACGTTCTCTCTTTTTTGGTTTATGTGTTTAAATGCTTTCTCTCATTTAATGTAAACATTTAGCTTTTATGAAAAGCTGCAATAAGTGGACATAATATGAAAGCAACTCTAAATTTAAAGGAACTTGAGGGAAAGATTTAATAGAAAAGTTACTGTTTTTCTTTTTCTAATCAGATTCATGCTTATTTTAAACACGTATTTGTTCCATTTTTGGGAAATTCTTGAGTTTTTTCTTTTCTGGTAAGATTAACATAAATAGTAGTAATAATAATTAGCCCAATGAAGTTCCTTCAATTTTTGGTGACAGTAAATGACACAAATAAGCATCCCAAACTTTCCCATGGGCAGTCCCTTCATCTTCTTAACTGCATCACGCCTCGGTGCTAACAGGCAAAGCAAAAGTACCTTTCTTTGACAAAAACCCCCACTGCCTTCAGAGTATGATACGCACAGACAATATCTGATTTCTCTAAAAATAGCATAACATTGCTTTCTTTCAGCAGTTTTCTCTTCAGTTTTAGAACTATAAAACACTTCACGTTGTTTCCGTTGATGTGAGGAGAAACTACAAGTTGTCTTTGACAAAGCAGTTTTTTTTTTGTTTCCCCTTTTTTTAGTTTCAGGGATAGATGGACAGATTTTTTTTTTTTGTTTCTTTCCCCCTTGTGTTGACCAGTGGCTCATAACGATGCATTATATTTATGTACTTATACACCTTTTACTATATACACAATGTGAATTAATTTTAAAAAATCACACCTAACTACTTCAACTAATTAAAATCCATTCACCCATTTTCTTCCGCTTATCCAATTTAGGGTCAATCCTCTATCATGGAGCAAGAGACAGGGTAACTCAAAGTAATGCAAGTAAATGGCAAGTGTTAAAGTAAAAGAGGAAATAATGCAAAGGATAACTGGTAAGGACTGAGGCAAGAAACTAAATGGAAGGCAGGAATAACAAAGTAAAGATAGAAACCCAAGAGCAATAATGTCACAAAACTACTGAAGATCAGCCAGAAAGAGTGCAGAGGGACCGCTCCAAAGGCAGGACTAAGCACAGATATCGCTCCAGAGATTGAGCACATGCCCAGCAATGGAGCTGAAACATCAGTAGAAGCTGAGCAGGAAGTCGGTGATGGAATTCGAACCACTCAGGTGGCTGAGGAGGTGGCCGGCAGCTGGGGTGGAGACACTCAGGAGGCCTGTCTGGAGGCCAGCAATGTTAAGACAGAACAGGTTGCAAAGCTCGCTCAGATTGCTAAACTTGTGAGGCCTGTTTCAGCACAGAAATGAGGACCAAGTGAACCAAGTCTAGCACAAAAATAGGCGATAGGGAGGCTGACTCTGATTCCGAAATAAGAGAGTCCTAGAAAACTGGCTGTGATTCAGTCCTAGACAGCATAGGAAACACAGTCTTCAGGGTGTCAGGAACAAGAAACACAGCCTCAGAGGGACCCAGCAAGGACCCTTTGGAGGAATGGTAGGGAGTGCTGACACAGAAGAGACATCAACCGCCCTCGGACCCTGGATAACCTTGGGCCTGGTGTTGACCTCCCCAGCAGGGATAGGCTTGGGTCTAACAATGACTGTCCTCTGAGCTTGGGACTGGCATTGATCAACCCAGAACTGGGGACAGGTATGGCCCTGACCCATGTACATAGACTGCCATGAAGCCAGCTGGGGTGCTGGGCAGCCCAGAGGACTAGGAGTTAAGCTGAACATGGGTTGAGAAGCCAGAAATGTCAGAGATAAATGGCAACCTTGAATTCTTTGAAGAATTCAATTCAATTTTATTAATTTATATATTGCCAAATCCCAAGAAGTCACCTCATGGTGCTTTATATTGAAAGGTAAAGACCCTATGATAATACAGAGAAAACCCCCAACAATGAAATGACCCCCTATGAGCAAGCACTTGGCGACAGTCAGAAGGAAAAACTCCCTCTTAACTGGAAGAACCTTCCAGCAGAACCAGCCTCAAGGAGGGGCAGCCATTTGTCGCAACCAGCTGGGGCTGAGGGAAGGAGGGGGACAAGACAAAAAGCCACACTATGGAATTGAGCCAGAGATTAAAAATAGCTAGATGAAAGATGAAATGCAGACTGGTGTAAAAACAGAGTGACAAAAGGTGAGTAAAGATGAAACACTTATCAAATGGATGAGTGCATCAAGGGGACACCCCCCCCCCCCCCCCCCACCCCCCCCATGTCCAAGCTTCCACCAGGGGGGGGCGGCGGGACCCC
>VUQK01039264.1:10914-22446 GCA_015106715.1 Bujurquina vittata
AAAAAGGGGAGGAAAAGGTGGGGTAAAGGAGAAACACTCTACAAAGGGGGGGGGGCACAAAGGGGCCCCCCCCCCCCCCCCCAGCAGCTTGGCCTATTGCAGTGTAACTAAGGGAAGGTTCAGGGTCACCAGATGCAGCCCTAACTATAACTCTTCAACTCTATCAAAAGGTAAAGTTTTAAGCCTGATCTTGTTGATATCTGTCTCCTGAATCCAAACTGGGAGCTGGTTCCACACAATATGGGCCTGAAAGCTGAAGGCTCTGCCTCCCATTTTACTCTTAAGTATCCTAGGAACAGCAAGTAATCCAGGAGTCTGAGAGCGAAGTGCTCTACTGGGGTGATATGATCCTGTGACACCTTTAAGATAAGATGGGGTCTAATTATTCAAAGCCTTATATGTGAGGAGAAGGATTTTAAATTCTATTCTAGATCTAACAGGGAGCCAGTGAAGAGAAGCGAGAAATGTCATGGGAGAAATGTGCTCTCTCTTTTTAGTCCCTGTCAGTACTCTAGCTGCAGCATTTTGGATCAGCTGAAGGCTTTTAAGGGAGTTTTCAGGGAATTACAGTGGTCCAACCTAGAAGTAATAAACTCATGAATTAGTTTTCAAATCATTCTGAGACAGGATGTTTCTAATTTTACAGATTTTGTGCAAATGCAAAAAAGTAGTCCCACGTATTTGTTTAATATATGCACCGAAGAACAAATCCTGGTCAAAAATGAACAGGAACTTCAGTTTTATCTAAATTTAGAAGTAGGAAATCCAGGACTTTACATCTTTAAGACATTCCTGCCAGTTAACTAATTTGTGTGTCATCTGGCTTCATGGATAAATAGAACTGGGTATCATCTGCATAGCAATGAAAATTTATGCTATGCCTTCTGATAATACTGCCTAAGGGAAGCATGTGGAAACCCTGTGGAAAGTTGTGAATTTGAGGAAACAGGCTCAGGCAGGCAGTTGACAGGAGCAGCAGTGGGTGGAGGGCTTGCCATCTGCACACTGAGCCTTCACACTCTGTCTTGCAGTGGAGAATGGACTAGACTGGCACCCGGAAAGCTTGACATCTTCCAGGACCACACCTTCTGGTGGGGGACCTCATAGCTGCCCAAGTCCCCCTAATGGTGGGCACATACTCAGGGATGAGCTATGGCTTCAATTACAAAGAGCTTCCCAAAAAAGAAAAGAGCCACCGGCCACCATTCAAGTGCCTTCTAGTCTGAAGGGTCCATTGTGGTCAGAGTGTATTGTCAGAAATGGAGGAGTGGTGGCACCACTATAAATCACCTGGTTGTGCTGGCAACCCACGCACCAAAGGTGCTCCAGGGGCTTGGATTGGAGTCCACCACAAACCATTTCCAGCTTCTTGTTCTGCCCGCTCTCTCCTTGTCTAGTCTTGTCCTTTGTAGTCTCCAAAAAATACCCCAAAATAAATAAAAAAAAAAAAAGAAACACACACACAGTGATTGCAGAGGCTTGGACCCAAAGAGAGACTTAAAGAGAGTCAAAGAACAAAAATCAAGCCTTTATTCAGACTGAAAACAGTCCAAATGTAACAAAGTTCAGTGTTTAACAAAGACCCAAAGCCACAGGAGCTTGTGGAAGACAACAGATACTCTGAAAAAGGCTACAAGGAAGATAGGACTATTTGTACACAAAGGGTGATTATGGGAAATGGAGCCAGCCAGGGAAAGCAAGGTGCAGGTCCAGGCAATCAAGCAATCACAGTGTGCTCAAAGACACAGGAAACAACATGATGCAGAGGAACACTGGGGAGGCAGGACTAACAAAGAGCAATATTATAAAACTAAAAAACTCATCACTAGAATAAACATTACTTAATATTACAAGGAATAAGATTCACAATACAACAGTAATAAAGGGAACAAATAGGAATCTGAAAATACAATAAACACAAAAAACGATATCTTCTGTGAAAGAAATCTTTTTAAATACTTTTAGGATACATTTGTATACAGGATATATCCATTGAAATATTTGCATTTTTTAAGATTTAGTGTAATTTCCCATCTGTCCATCCAGCCAGCCACCCATCCACCATTGTGAACAAAACAAAATTTAAAAGAATCAAGTTTTCAGCTGATTATTGAATTTTGTTAACACTGACACACTGAGCGGATCCTTTCACTGAAATTCATGTCATTTAAGAGAACAACTAAATTCATGGTAGCAGCTTGGCTGGATGGGTGCCTTCCCTTCCACACAGCCTATTTTACTCTCCCACAGAGTGAATTGAGTCTCCCATGTGTTTGGATGGCGCTCAAGCTCCGCCACTGACACTGAGCAACTGCCAAACAAGACAAAAATTCTTTGATCACCAAATGATTGTTAATATCTTGTGAAAGAATATTCAATTGGACAGCGGGTAATAATATTAACCTGCTTCTGTTACTGTTACCTTGCTTTGTTTGACTTTCCACAGAAACTGTTCAAATCACAACATCTTCAAGGACTTTAATGTTTACTTTCCTATCTTTGAATTTATTCTCTTTGGCAGCAACCATAACAACCGCTTGATGAGTAATGTAAGAAAAGGAGAGAATGAGACTTACATCGAGACAGGGAAGGAGAGAAAGATGCTAAAAAGAAAAGCAAGAGTAGGGAAAAAATGAGTGAGGGAGACAGAGAGAAAGAGAGAGGTGCTAGGCCCTCATCATCGATCGCCCACACATATTCCATCCACTTCTCCATCACTCCATTACCTCCATGTAAATGACAGCTCTCTGTGTCCCGCTGAGGGGAGAAAAGGCCTATTAACACTACAGCACAGAAAGCCCAAGCACTGTTCAGCCCACGCAGAGTAGTCCTCCTTCACCCTCACACTCCCACACATATATACACACACTCACTTGCACATACAGTACACAGCTGGGCCAGGGAAAGAAGGGTGGATGCAAAGAGGAGGTGGGCATGCAGAATGGTCATTCAGTAGAAAGAGTTTCTAATCTGCTGCACAAAAGCAGAGGCAAAGATGAAATCACTTATTATGCCTTGATTGTTGGCGGGTGTGGGTTCCAGCAGCGGGCAACATGCCTCGTGGGTAAATCAAGCATTACATATCAACCTGCCCTGCGCTGTTACTCGGTTTTTATCCTTCATGTCTAATTTCTGGTCGCCGACGGAGAAAATTTATACCGCGGTGACAGACGGACGGGTGTCTCTGTGTTATTATGTGACATTACGGAGCACGCTGGAGGACGTTCCCTCTGTTGAGACATCATATTGGCTGTAATTTCTGTCAGAGGCAGGAAAAACAACAAAACACGTCTGACAAGACGCACAAATGCTCCCCTCGTTCGTCAAAAAGCCATACGCATTAGCACTGGGCTATGACTGCTGTCCCTCCACATCGAAAAGCATCCAGATATCCCATCAGCTTCCCTTCCATAATATTATGGAGCCGGTGGAAACACAGGCTAATATTTGGAAGGGGAATGGAAAAGACAACGGCAGATTATGGACATTCATCCCTCGCCTCTCATCGCCCAGTGAGGTGTGTTTGCATTCCCGCTGTCCCGCTAAAGCAAATTTGGAATTTCTGATTGCAACGTCAAAACAGGCGTGTGTTTTCTCACTTTCCCGCGGCTGCTGGATACCGATGAACACTGCGTGACGGTCACTCACAAAGTGCACCTTTTTCCCCCTGCATTAATAAAATGCCCTCGACTGGGCTCTGGAGCTGTTTGGAGGTCATTTGGTAGAAAATGAAATGTGAAATTCATGTATTCATGTCAGTATTTGGAAATGTGGACGCCCCAAACAAAAGGAGCAAATGGGTTAGATGAAATCAAAAACTAAGAGCCAGATACACGAATGTTGCTTTAACATGTCCAGGATATTGCAAATAACTGAATCACAATTAGTCACTCACAGTAGTGTGCAATTATGCTCATTTAAATCAGGCACTGTGCGCGTATGTGTAGATAAAGAGGGGTCAGGTCAGCCATCGCATCAGGTAGCTGAAGAACCAAAAAGAATTATAACTAATATTGCAATAAGTATTTTCAGACTATTATGTAAGCACACAAGATATTACACACATATCTATCCTCTAAGAATTCTGTTTCTATAAGACTACATCACAACTACACAGGTTTTGACAGAACTGCAGCCTCAGTTCCGTTTTTTTTTTTTTTTCTTTTTAAATCAACGTCATGAAACGAGATATTCCAGCTCGCACCAGGAACACCTGCATCATCTTTAATTGTTGCTTCAAAGGTAGATAATTAGAAATCTTTGTGTGGACAAGGCAGTTGCAGTTTTCTATAAGCAAATGCCTTTAAAGCTTTTTGTGACTAGTGATCCAAAGCATGTTCGCTCACTCACACGCTCACAGTGAGCTAATAAATGAAAAAAAGCTCTGACAGTCTGTGCTGTCACATTGTGTCTGTTGCTGCTCAGCACTCTGCGAGATGACTGAATTTGGACAGGAGCTACGATGGCCGTCATCTGGTCATAATCTGAAATGTATTTTTAATCAGTTTATCTGCAAAGGTGCACAATGTTCAATCAGCAAATGTTCACGGACAGTGTGCAATGTTTGTGGTACAAAGCAGATGAAGCAACGATGATTTGTTTTTTATGGTTATGTTTTCACAAATCAAAGACAGTGAGCTTGGATAAATAGCAGGACAAATAGCCTTTAACACAAGAAAGGTGATGTTTGCTTGCAATTAATCACATTTTTTTAAAGTTCGGAGCCAGAACCTTTGTATTGCGTGTTTACAGCATGCCTGAAAATCTGATGCACAAGCGACAACAATGCATCCGCAAACAACAACGATGTGCAATGAAGCCGCTTCTCTTGGTCCACTGAGGGACAACTTTAGCTTTAAAAAATGTTCTGATGGGACTTTCAAAAAGACTACTGTTGTATACAGTAGCTGAAGCTACAAACGTGGGAGGAAACCGGAGTACCCGGAGGAAAGTCGCGTAGCACGGTGGCGCGGTGGCTCGCAGTTAGAATAACATCTGAAAGGCCTGGGTTTGATTCCACCTGGGCCTGGGCCGCTCTCTCTGTGGAGTTTGCATTATCTCCTGTGTCTGCGTGGGTTTCCTCCCACATGGGGTTAATGTCCCAAATAAATATAATATAATGGTGTTATCATTATTGTCTAGTGTGCTGTTTACATTTATTTTTATATTTTTCAAATAAGTTAAACAATCAGGGGTTCCTTAAATACTTAATAATAATAGCAGTTTGCTCAATCTGTTGGTTTAATAACAATTTAAAAAAAAACATTTCAAAAAGTAATAAACATGTGTGTTTTTAAGCATATATGTCTATTCATTAAAAATTTTAGTAGCAAAAGGATTTTTTAATTGAAAGTGTTTAATTTGTTGTTAATTTGTTTGCGATTAATTGTGATTAATTAATTACAGTCCCTGTAATTAACTCGATTAAAATTTTGAATCGAGTCCCATCACTACCTCCCGGACTAGAAAAACATGGCCGCTGATTAAAACAGTTCCTTGCGTTTTCTCCACGTAACATAAAATCTACACAGTCTTCACAATTCAGTTTTTTAATGGGATTTCATTTAGTTGAGCAAAAATAAATACTGCATTACACTTGGTTTAAACTAGGGATGTGCGCGATTACCCGACTAGCCGCCGCTATTGTACTAGTCGGGTAGTCGAGTTATTAAGGTTTCAGTGAACCCAGTGCTGCTAAATGTTTGTCCTAAATGTCATGCAGCAATCTGCCACCAGATAGAATTTCCGGTTTGTACAAAGAAGCGAGAAAACCAAATGTGTTTGCGCCTTAAAAACACTGAAAGTAAGACCCAGGAGGAAAAAAAGTGCCAGAATTTTCTGTCTGTCGGCCGACACCGCATGCAAAACACCGGGACACGACCAAAAGGTAATTAGCACACTCAATGCACCTGCACAGGTATAAGCGCAGCCACATCGGCCACTTACGTAGCAGCTGAAGCCAGGGGTAAGCTGGAGGAGGAGGCCGGGCTAGAGGGAGATCTGGGCTCCACAGATAGAAGGAAGAAAATGGATGGATGGATTTCTGTAGTGTTTTGATGAGTGTCATGAATTGTAGAGCAACGTGCATCGTTGATAATGTGTGGCACAATGCACCACACTTTTTAAGTCGCAATTTATTTGTTTTTCGGATCACTGGCAATTCTAGGGGCGGGGCCACAGGGGCATTGGCCCCATCTGAAATCTGATTGGCCGCCTGAAGTGCCCCTGTCCTGTCACTCATCTGTCCTTTGTCCGAGAGCGACGATCAGATCATAGGCGGATGCAATTCCATGCGGAAACACCAGTAGCGCTAATGAGCCAACTAGGAATGTCCAGCGTGAATAAAGCTTACAGAAAACGTGGAATGCAGGGGCTTACTATGCTTCTAGAATATTCCTAGAACCATTCAAGGAGGTGTTTCATGAGCTGTTTAGGCTCAGAAAAATAGTCATTGTCATTGAGCAGTGCTTCATGTGAGAGCAGCTTTTCAGCCCTAAAAATCATCTATGAATAACAATGACAGATGAGGGTTTGAGTCATCTTGGGGTGCTGAGCACTGAGTCCCGACGAGCAAAAGCATTAGACATGAATGAATTTATGAGAGTTCCTTACCCGTTGCAAAAACCGAAGAATAATGCTGTTTTAGAGGAGCAGTGCAGCCATGGAGATGACTACTTTGTCTGTTTGTGAGACAGAGATGTTTTGAACTGACGGCATTTGTGAAAAAGTAAATAGGTTTTAAAAAATGAATTAATTGCTGGATTTTCTCACATTCTCTGTGTGTTTGAGAGTATTTTGTCTATGTACAGTAAAAATGCTTGTAAAATTGGTAAGGAGATTTTACTGTGTAAGCTTTTTTTTAATTGTTTGAGCATGGTGTGACTGGTGAAATGAATATAACCTTACCAAAACAGGGGATTGTCTGATGATGAAAAAATAGTTGGCCCCTCTATGAATACTGTGGCCCCTTGATGGCCCCTTACTCAGAAAAATCCTAGCTCCGCCACTGCTTCGGATGTTATTTTCTCATATTGAGTGATGCATGAATATTGTTTCATATTCTTCGTTGTTTGGAGTGTAACGTGCAGTATTCATAATGCGCAGTGCCGCACAGTTAAGCAGTATTTAAAGTGCGATTCATCATAGAAGAATGCGATTAATGGTTTCAAATGTCTTTGTTTAGACAGCTTTTGACATTATCCATTAAACAGACAAAAAAAAAATTACACCTTAGTGTTTCTTAGTTTTAGACTATTCGGTTAGTCTCAATTTTTTTCCCTCGTACAGTCGACGATTAAATTAGTCAAACATCCCTAGTTGAAACGCAAAACCAAAAATCTGCTGCCTAATCTGAACGCTGTGCTTCAAAATGAAGGGTTATGGATTCGTAGCTGAACGCATGCTTTAGCAACACGTGTGCACAGATTTCATAGGATACCCAATGAGGTCTTGTTTGTTTGATTGCCACTTTCATTCCCTTGTCCTTCAACCTCCATTTGTCCTTCCTCCATCTCTCTCACTCGCAAGCTGCAGCTGAGATTTGCTCGCTTGAATAAATGACATGTGCAGGTGTTATCTTTAGAGAGAAATATATGGGAGAAATGAACTAAACGGTGGAAACAGGCACCCAATAAATCATCTTTGTTAATTGACATATGAGTCGTGTGTGTGTGTGTGTGTGTGTGTGCGTGTGTGTGTGTGTGTGCGTATGTGTGTGTGTGGAAACACAAAAGTGCGAGACGGGAAGGTGGACTCATAAGGAAAGTGAGAAAAATGTTTTAAGACATATGCGTGGAGGTGAATAACTGGCAAGGAAGCAACACATAAACACCCAGTATACACACACACACACACACATACACAAAGCATGCAGCACGGGGGGAGGAGAGTGGTATTCTAGTTAAGCCTGCCTTCGTGGATCACTCTAACTTCTCGCATAAAGAGGGACGACTGTATTGAGCGCAAGAGCCCGAGAAGAAGAGCAAGGTGAAAAATGAAGGACGAGCTGTTGTTGTTGTTGTTGTTGTTGTTTTAGGGAAAAAAGTGGAGAAGTTCGAAGAGAGCAGCAGAGTGAGAGGACAGGGTTTGTGGAGAGGGGAGGAGAGAGGGGAGGGAGAGAGAGTGAGAGTGAGTGAGAGAGAGAGTAAGAGAGAGAGAGAGAGAGAGAGAGGGGAAGGGGGAGAAAGACAAGAAGAGAGGCTCAGTGAGACAGACAGATGGAGGAGAAGCATGTGCAGCAGAGAGGAGGAGGAGGAGAAACAAAGCATGTTGACTGAGGAAGTGTGCATGCCATGCAGGCCATGTGCTCAGGTACGTTCCATCTAAATCTACTACTTCCAACAGAGCGCCTCCATTCTCACATTTACAACCTCCTTTTTTCCCTCCTGCTTCTGTCTCTTTCTACAAAAATCAGTAATAACACAAGGTAGGACTGCTTTCTTCTTGCTATTCAGAGGCAGGATTCAGAAGAATTTGATGTGTTTTCACTTCTTTTCCCAGCTTTATCAGTCCCACGCAGTGCTGTTTCTTTTTTCTTTATAATGTCATGATGTCATTGTCAGTGCAAGTTTGTCTTTTGGTTCAGTGTTGCATGCTGTGATTTTCTAAAAGAATTGTTCGTGTTGGATTGATACCACAGATGCAGAGCAAATTAGGAGATTTTATTCAGATCTGGTTGTATCATAGTGCATGTATGTGTGTGTGTGTGTGTGTGTGTGTGTGTGTGATGGTCTAGAATACTGGTAGGATATTGGCAGGAGTGAGGAATGTGTGAGACTTCTCCCCAGATCTCTGTTCCTTCTCTCGCTCTCTCTCATTTTCTTTCTCCTTTTTGTTTCCCTCTGGGATTGCACACACACACACACACGCACACACACACACACACGCACACACACAGTCAAACCAACTCTTGCCGAAAACCAGTTGAAACTTCCCACCGGCAGGAGAGAAATGCCTGGAATGTGATTATCACGTATTTGTGTTTATTTTATCACTGCGGGTCGCTTGCAAAGCAAAAGAGGAAACCAGATCAGGCGCATGCCCAGCACTTTGTGTGTATGTGCGCGTGCCTGTATGTGTGCGTGCAATACATGTGTGTGCTCGGTGGTGGTGATGGTGGTGGTGGGTGGAGAGGGGATAGAGTGGGAGGGTAAAGAGAGAGCTATTTGGCAGTGCACGTGAGTGTGTGGGTGGTTGTGTGGGTGTCAGGGTGAGTGGGTGCAGAGCTCTCTGAGTGAGAGCACATGTGACTCAAAGTGTGTGTGTGGGTGTTGAGTGTGTGTGTGCAGAAAGATGAAAAGTGGTGCGCGCGCGTGTGTGCAAAAGGTGAGGTGATTGTGTGTTTCCGAGTCACCTTCGCAGAAAGAGGTGGAGGAAAGAAAAGGGGGAAGAAAAAACCTTTCCTTTCTTTATGTTGTATGCTCATTTACACACACACACGAACGAACACACACACACACACACACACAAAGTTCAGGCGCCTGTCAAACCCAATGCATTCCAGAGCGCTCGAACACACAGAGTCTGAATGGTGGGATGAATGCGGGGAAATTCAGCTGAAACGTGAGGACAAAAGCCAGGGGGACATTTAAGAGGGTTTAACTCGGCAGAACCCTGGGAATCGGGGAGGAAACACACACACACACACACATGCATGCATGCACACTTACATTAATGCATGCCTATGCGCACTGAAATGTGAATAACTGCACTCTAAAATGTGTATACATCCTGACACACACACACACACACACACATATGTACAGCTGCGGCTCCAACAGACTGTTAGAGTCTGGAACAGAGGGGAATTCCCAGGGAGGAGACAGTGAAAACACACACTGCACCTCTGCCTTCATATACACAATGGGCCTGGGAGCCAAAATACCAGCACTGAAACACACTGGTGGACGTACTGGAGCCACGGTATGCCAGTCACTTCAATGGTAAACCATCTACGGTACACCACTGTATTGAATTTTTTTTTAAAACCACCGATAGCTGCAGGGGATTTCTGCAAATGACAAATTCTCAAAGTATGATAAAGCGGCACTGCTTCTTTGAAGGCTGTGTGTGTAAAACATCAACCAGGACTAAGCTGTCAAATAGGCTCATAAAACACCAATTGGCCAAGTCTTAAGAGTGGATTAGCGTTATAACATTTGAGATGAAGCACTTTAACTGTGAAGCGCCACTTTATGAAGCATAATAGCAACGGAAAGAATGCAAAGATTTCAGCTAATGTCAGAACTTTATGACGTTTCCAGCAATTATATAAATCAGAGGCTCTTTTTTTTTCTTTTCCTGCACTTTCTGGAGTCTCCAGAGACTCTGCGGTTCCAACTTGTAATGATTATCAAAGCCTACGACGCATAAACATGCCTTGCGAAAGTGTTTATCTGCGACTTCAAAGTCAGCTCGGTATCTCCCAGGTTGAGATTTCATCAGGTGTTTGCCGTTCAGGTTTGGGCAGACAGAAAAGGGGACTGGAGTTCAGTGAACATTACAGGTCAACCCCCTCCCCGCTGCCTCTGATGCACTCCTGCATGCTAGAGGGGTGTATGACGTGCGTCAGGGAGGAGGAGGAAAGGGAAGGGCGAGGTGACGGGGTTGCATTTGTACGGCACTGGAATCAATATTGCTCACTCCGAGTCAGATCGGTATAAACTCAGAATCGAAAGCACGGGCCGTCTTGCTGAGAACCACGAAGGGGGAAAGTCAGGGATTACCCCCGGTCACTGCAGACTTTGCACACCCAGTTTGCAACAGCAGTTTGAGGTCATTGCAAAATGCACCTTTATTTGAATCTGTGCTGCAGCTTTTGGCTTCGAGCACAACCATCCAGATTCCTCAGATTTTGTGTTTATCTAGCTTGACTATGATTGCCAAACATTTAATAGGAAATGATGAAATTTAAAAGCAAGTTTTATTTGCCTTCTTAGTCCAATAAATAAGCGAGATTGGCATCATGTCAGTTAATCAAAAGTCTCATGAGAAGCTCTGTCACATATGAAAAATCCATCTCTATTCCTTCAGCTTTCAAGGTGAAATCCTAAATGAAACCTTCCTCTGCTGTGCCAGATAACCCGTCCTGTGAAGGGTTAAATTAATTTTGTCACACAGCTTACAGAAAAACTGCAAATACAGAAATATTTCTGGGAAGTTTACATTGAAGAAATACCCATCCCAAATACCAGAAACTGAGGTCATAACTGTACTCATAACCAGATAAGAGAAAGAGTGGGCACAGTAATTTATTCAGGGAATTTTCACAATATGAACCCCTAGTCATCACACCGGCTGTGATATTGTCGGTGTGGTTTAGAGACCTCATAGCTCCTCAAACCTGTGCCAGTGGACCGAGAGAACAAGCAGCGAAAACATTTGTTAATTTCCCAGATCGCTGTAGCACAAAGAAAGGGGGGGAAAAATCACTCTCACTCTCAAAGTGAGAGTGATGAGACAACCTGCAAGAGCAAAGGGGGGGGGGGGGGAGGGGGAGCAAGAACACACCATATCGGGATTTTCATAGGAAAT
>VUQK01039264.1:35387-49052 GCA_015106715.1 Bujurquina vittata
ACTGTCTTTTGGACCAAGCAAAGTTAAAGTGAAAGGGAACCCGGAATCCCTCTTTGAAACAGGGACAGAGCAGAGGACGGCCAGAAACACAGGAAAAACTTAAAGAAAGACACCAAGAGAAGAGGAAATTTGAGTGGTGGTGGTCTGGGGAGGGGGGGTGTCCCTCATTCCAAACTCAGCGCTGGGAGGAAACACTACTCTCACCCAGACGGGTAAGTGAAAAAAAGAAAGAAAAAAGAAAAGAAAGGGAAAAGATTCCCAGAAAGTAGAGGCGCTGCTGCTGCTGCTGCTGCTGCTGCTGATGGATATCATATGTTACAAGTTAAGGTTGAGAAACTGCTCCCAGATCCTTAATAGGCAGAGAGGAAGAGCAGTCCGCAGGCTGTCGGCAGACTCTCGTACAGCCTGAAGTTGTGAAGTTGTGTTTGGATTTTTTTCATCGATCGCCTTCACTGTGCCTGTTCTGAGGTTGAATGGTCATTTGTGGCGGAGCGACACTGTGATCACGTTACAGAAGAGCTGATTCACTGTTATGCAGTCGATTTCTCTGACTCTGCTCGGAGGGTGACTTACAGTCCTTACAGGATTAGATGGGAAGCGCGACGTATGGTGTGCCCTGTCGCCAGCGCTGTGGTAATATACCAGACAGGGTCTGTGAAAGACGTCGCTGATGTGAAGTCTTGTGATTAAAATAGGTCTTTGTGGTCAATAGGCCAGTTTTAAATACAGAAGTACCACTTCCTCTCTGTTTCAGTCATGCTGTCCCCCCACCCCCCTGACACAGATAGCACAGTCCACTCCTTTTGCTCTGCAGCAGAGGGCATGAATGAACTAAGCGTCTGGGTGGGTGGAGGTGGAAGTGGTGGTGGTGGTGGGGGGTGGGGATAAAATATCATACAGCATGGACAGAGAGCGTGTGACTTCTTTATGAATGGACATGGCAGGCAGCTGCCGTGATTGGCTGCAAAGGAGTGACGTCTGATGAGTGCGGAGCCGGCACTCGATGTTTGGAGTCATTCTCCCCTACGCTGTTGCCGCTGTCCCTCCTGGTTACCACCTCTTAAAGCGCCGCCGCATGTGTGTGTACGTATCGTCTGTGCGAGACACAGAGGGAGTGTTTAAGGAGTCGCGTGAATCAGTGCTAGTGGTTGTGGGTGACATGTATTTGCCTAGGCGGGCTTAGTCACAATCTGAAAAGAGGGGTGTGTGTCTTAAAGCCGTGGGCTTTTTTTTATTTTCTTTTTTTTTAAGAGTTGTGGCTCTCTGCCCAGCTGTTGTTCTTCAAATTGTCTCCCACTCTCTCTGACTAACATAATGCTCCTTCCAGCTATCATTACTCTTGCTTGTCATGTAATAGGAGGGAAAGTTTCCAGCATTAACACGTAATAATGCTCCCTCATGACTCACTTGGGGACAAAGTTTACTTTGTGGTTGTCTACATTTTTAAATTTCCGTTAAAGAATTTAAAGACAAAGGAAGCCGTGTTATTGATCTGTTGATCTCATCAGGACGACGAGATACTGTAAGAGGCCCTTCTCAGGAAACATTTATCAGGGTGACCTGTGTATGTGCATGTGTGTTACCATGCCAGTGCCTGCCAGCAGCCAGCCCCTGCAGACACGCATGTAAGGGTTTGGCTGCTGGCTGTTATTGTGTCGTTTTACTGCGACACAATAACAGCCACTCCTTGAGCTTACTGCGGTTCCTTCACTCCAGCCCCACATTAGTTTATGGTACCAGGAGGCGTGATAGCGAGATAGAGAGAAAAAGAGTGAGGAGTGGTGATAAGGAATTGTCACGTTGGGGCTTATCAGGGCATCGTTTCCGGTGGGAGCGTGTGATAGAGGGGAGATTGGCGGCAAGATGCATTGGAGGTATCTTGATGGGGAAGATTAAATTCCAGAGTGGAGATTAGCATGGAATCTGCCCTTTGTCTTATCAGTCTGCCTACACAGTGAACTCTGGTCTGGCCTACTTGGCAGCGAGCAGCTTCGCAGGCCAGCCAGATTTCTGCAGCTTCTATAGGGAAAAATTTACCCAAATCCAGGGAATATTTTAGCAGTTTCTAAAGTGTTGTGTTCTTGCCAGACATCAGAATGAACGTTAAAGCCAAAAAATATTCCCACCAAGCAAAAAGCAGCTGAAAAGAAACTTAAAGTTGAGAAGATGTCTTTTCATGTCGTTGAAAAGACATCTTACTGTTTCGTTTTTTTTTTTAGCATTTACATATTTGCTGTAAGTTGGAGTGGATAACGTGGGGCTGTTTGATCACAAAAGGGGGGGGGGCGTTGTGGAGTATATAATAAGAGGTGGCAGGTGGTTGAAGGACGTTGGGCCTTAAGTCACCTGTGGCAGGCTTCAATTTGAACTGTGTTCATACAGTAAGACACTGTGACATACCACGGTTATCCCAACACTAATAGGGTTATGTAACCAAACTGGGTTAAGCAGCACAAGAGCGATCTGAGCTATGACTTGACTCATTCCTTCGTTTTCTTTTCCTCACTTTCCTTTTTCGCATGACTCGTCTTTGTTTATACACCAACAGATCACTTACACAAGCCTGTCATTCACAGGCAGATTGTAGAGTTAAGGGCTTAGCTAGATAACTTAGATGTCAAGGGGCTAAATGCAGTATGTGTTCATGCACAACAGAAAAAGCCCGTTAGAGCCTTTGTGTGTGTGTGTGTGTGTGTGTGTGCGCGCGTGTACTCAAGAACACTCTTTTCAACGGTGTACTAACAACACACACCTGGCCTGTTTCCTCCTTTGCTCATATATGGGCAAAGCTTCCCCTACCTGGGCCTCACTGAATTCCAATAAGTCGCAGTGTGTGTGTGTGTGTGTGTGTGTGTGCGCGCGTGTGAGGCTGTAGAGACGGATGCACGTCATGGAAAACCAGGATCAATGGGCAAGGCCCGCAGAGCTGCGTTTTTAAGGTGTTCCTTTTGTTTTCCAAAGGTAATCAGTTAGCACAATGACTCAGCTCCGCTGATTATTCAAAGTGGCTTCAGTAGGACGACGTCAATAAGGAACTGTGCTCATGTTGCTCTTATACAAATTGCATACAACACTGAAGAGAGCAGAATGAAATCCATGAATAATCCCAGGATTATTAAAACACCAATGATGCTCTTAATTAAAAGCAGGCATTCAGTGGGTTCAATAGTTTACCCAGCAACAACATTTAGACTTTCTGAGTACCTGTTAATTCAGCCTTTCCACAACTGAGTTATCTTCCTTAGGTCTCTTTGGGCTATTTGTCAAAATGTGTGTTAGCATTCAGGGTGGAGGTACTGAAGGTATCAGTAGCCGGGCTGTACCTCTCTCATACAGAGCTTACATTATTACGTTATAGCCTCTGCATTGCCTTGTGTTGGGACTAATGAAGCAGATTTATGGCTGTGCTTGCCTGGGTGCAGCGCTGGTCCCGTTTAAACCCTGTGACCCAACAAAGCAAAGTGCCCTCACACTGATTTTGGAGAATGGGACACCTTTCATCCTTCCATTCCTTCTCTAACTGTATATTTCTAGTCACCCCCCCCCCCCAACCCGTCCTTTCCTACGCCTCCCTCCTTTCTTTGCTCACTGCACGTTTGCCAAACCTTCATAAAGCAGCTTGAGGAGGTAGTTAGCTTTCCTTGGTCATCTCGCCAGGTCTTTCCCATCAGTCCAGCCCACTTGAAGAGCTTGCAGACATCCCTCTCTGTAGGCCGGGGGCTGAGCCTGGGTTTGGGGTACAAGCTGTGTATTTGAGGCTGGGGCTCCCTCTGGAGAAGCTCTTTGGCTGTTCAGTCTACAGGTCTGGATTCAGTATTCAACTCAACTGACAGCCACCTAGCTGCACCCAAAGGAACCATTTGGGATAGCTTTACAAGTAAAGCTTGTTTTATCTTTTCAACTTATAATAAGGATAGAAAGTGAGAGTGAAGAAAGGAAGGAAAAGAAAGGGTGGGGGAGAAAGTGACTTTAGCAGTGTGGATACCGGATAGCAGGAGAATATTCTGGGACTGGGAATGACTTTGGATGGCGAACAGAGGTGGCAGTGAAGACGGCGCTTCTATAACCTCTGTCGCCACCGAATCTGAGCTATTGGCTTCCTCTCTTTGGTTGGAAGCTCTCACTCCCCATCACAACCAATTAGCCTCTCGGGCTGGGGTCTATTGGAACCTGGGGAGCAGAGAACTAATATCTGATTGGCAGCTGGCCTCGTGGAACGGCTGCTTAATTGGTGGCAAGCTGTTAGTAAGCGCTGTTCTACAGGCTCGTCTCATCTTGCAGACTAAGCATCTCTTTGTGTCAGTGAAAACGGAATGATCGGTGCAATGTTCACTTTGTGAACCCATCAAAATTTCTGAGGCCGTACGGGAACAAGCTAAGTATTAACCAGGTTGTCTGCAGCCCACTCAGGGTTAGCTTCTGGGGTAGAGTTAAATTTAGGTTCAGATGATGATTTTCACCTATTTTGGCGTGCACAAATGGAACAATAACACATGGAATACAAGTGCAGAATGCATGTAAGAGAAAAACAGCTTTAAGTTTCTGAGACTGCTTGTTTAGCATGTGACCAAAAGGTAACCTACCCCTAACCCTAAATGGTTTGCAGGTGGCACTAAGTGACCATTTAATTTTTTATCGAAATTCCTGAATTTCAGCCTATGCAAGTGTCCCTGCGAGAAGACGCTGTCCACCATTGCTGACAGGAGCAAGGTCCTCTGCTTTGCGCTTCTAAAATCCGGTTTTCTCCCTGATTGATTTTTCTATCCAATTTTTTTAGTCTTCAAAAATAAACTGGTACAGTTCCAGACTGTTTTTTGGAAGAGTAACTGTAGATAATAAGCCGGAGCTGGAGCAGTAGGGGGGACTTTAAAGATGGAGTGCTGGACGGTATTGCGCACACATACGGAGTCAGAAAGAAAGAGAGAGAGAGGGAATGCATCCACACCCAGCTCACACATCCTACACACCCACCCACACACACATGCCCACACATACTTGAGCAACAAACACCACATGCACACTACCAGTGAACCAGTGTCGCTTACTGCAGAACTGCAACTTGCGCTTGCACAAATACACACACGTACTTGTACAGTGGTCACCCCCTACTTTGAGGCTAAAGCAGGGTAATGATTCAGTTCCTCTTTGTGTTTGTGTGTGCACGCGCGCACATGGACACGCGCACTTGTACATCTGTGTGTATATGTGAACACATTTATCACTTTGTGAATGTGTTTCGAGCATGCGAGTGTGCGTCTGTGTGTGTGAATGTGGATGTGGTAAAGGCCCAGTCATCTTCGAGGCAGCTAAGAGGAAAGCCACATCAACTGCCATATACCACACTCTAGGAATAGAATAGCCCAGCGCAGGCAGGAATGGAATGGCACGCCTGGCCTCACCCCTTCTCGCACCACCTCACCCATCCCCGGGCCTCCTAGAGCTCACCCCCTCTACCTCTGGTCTCGATCACCCTTTCATTTTGAACTTCAAAGTTCACACGCAGATCTGTTCTTTTTTATTATTTCTCCTCCTTGTTTTCCACTTTGTAGCACTCCTCGTCACTGCTCGTTTCACGCTTATCCAGAGGAAGACTTCAGGCACACGCTTCCTTTCCTGGGTTTGCTGGCTAGTATTAAGCTGTCTTCATGCTTTTATTTCCGTCTAGTTCCCATTACGCTGCAGCATCTGAGGATGTATGAGATATGTATTTAAAGACTCAGAGCTGGTGTCCCTTCATTGAAAGCCCCTGGCTCCAGGCTGATCTTCGAGTGTGTTTCACTTCCTCTGTTTCTGTCTGCATCACCCTCTGTCCTGCTAGCGTGTCCATATCTCACCAACCAAGCGTGTTGCTTTCAATGGAAAAATAAAAAGCTGATTGGTTTATGTACATTTAACCTCTCTGCCTAGCGGTGGTGGCAGCATCACCAAAGCATGGAAAAACGAAAGCGAACACATAGACCTTATCACTGTGTCACTAAGCCCTGTGAACTTATTGAAACTCACCGGTCTGGACCTGTTAGCACTGCACTAATGCAGCTTTAACACAAACCTGTCCTTATTTTTGTTTTTATTATTGATTTCATTTGTATTGCATTGTTTGTTTTCATCTTAATATTAGCAGCTAGAGTCTTAAGTATCACTTTACTTTTTTTCAGGTTGGCTGTTTATGCAAGGATTTTCCCAGAAAGATGACCACAAGCCATTCCCGGGAGAGGTGAGACATTCATTCTTTTTATACCCCCCCCGTATCAAACACTACCTGCACCACTGTCCCCCCTCACCTTCTTTGCCACCATTTTTCTTCCCCTCTGGCACAGAACAGAGCCCGAGGCCACTTCACCCTCCTACACCCCCACCCCCTTAATCAGGGAGCTGTCATAGAATTTCTGTTGTCTTTAAGAAAAGACAAGTGATGCAACGTGATGTAGTTTTTTAAAAAAAATTGAGGTGCTGAAACAAGGAAAAGTGAGACGGAGGAAAAGATAAAGACTGACAGAAAGAGCAGTAATGGTGACAGAAGGCTGGAATGTGAAGAGGGCCGAGGAAAGAGGGGCAGAGTGGAGAGAGAAGCCAGCATATTTCCCTTAATAAAAAGAAAGTGGAGTCAAGTGACCATCAGCTGGTCGGAGAATGTTTGATCAATATGGTCATGAGGCCTCAGGTATGCGGAGCGAAATAAAGAGAGAAAGATCAGCCATGCTGTCTCTTTCCAGGTTATCTCCTCTCCTCTCCTCTCCTTCCATCGTCTGTATCTAGGTTGCAGTTTATGAAGATTGAGTGAGTGCTCCCTTTATGTGTCAGGCTCAGCGCTGGGTTCGGGCACGGCGGTGGCCTCTGTCTGTCATGCCTCAGGGCTAATGGGAAAGAATGACAGGAATCTGCAACTGATAATGCCATGCTTGGAGATGTTCGTCAGCAGATAATCTCCTATATCCTTCCCTTCCCTCGGGCTCCTCATTTTCTCCTGCTTGATCTCGTCCCTTTGCTTTGCTGCACCCGCGCTCTTCCTTCTATTTGCACTGACACCTTCTCTTTCTTTCTCATTTTCCTTTTATTGTTTTACATGTTTTGCCCCTTCCCGACTTCTGTATGTGCTCATAATGGACCTATTTGCTGTTTCTCTTTACTCTTTCTTCAGATGGGGTCCAGAGTCTTCCCTCCCAGGCATGACCAAACTGGCCGGCCTTCATGGTTCACGCTTCTCTGGCTGCTGTCAGTTGCTCAGTAGGCAGTGTAGATCCTGTGTAGCAATCAGCAGCTACATCTGGCTACTGGGTCTCTGACAGTTCTGCCTACTTCCCAGTCAAGCCTGCCTGTTCCTCTTCCTATTGGCTGGTGATGCATTCCAATCCCCTCATTGGCTGTGATGGCAGGGGGGGCTCCATCCTGTGACCCCACAGACAGGATGTTCTCTGTGTCACAACTCCACAAGGGGCCCTTGTCAAGGCTTTTTGTGTTGGTATTTTTTTTTCTCACTCCTTCCTTTTCTGTCATTCTTCTTTAAATTTGTGCTGTTTTGCCTTCTCTCTATGTCGCTGCTAGATTCTCTTAATATTAAACGTTATTGCTTATAACTATTAAAGTTCTGTGAGAGAAATTTGAAGGAGCGATTTTTCCAAAGTGTTGCTGTACATGTGAAAAGCCTTCAGCGAGACCTTTGCTGCCGACCTGAACCTGGCATACAATGTAGATTTCTGTGTGGTTCAATTCTACAGCTACATTGTCTGCTGGGTTTCTGGCAAGCAATATAAGCAACTCTTATATAATCCCTCAGGCGCTCGCAAAGGTAAGCATTCATCTGTTCTGTCAATGTGGCTCAAATGCCTGACCCTGACAATTCAATAAAGAGAAAATATTTCACATTAATACTGCTGAGTGACTGTCGTTTGTCAAGCTGAAAATCACATTTGAAGGGAGAAAAAAACCCTTCAAATCTGCTAAATCTAAATTGATTCAGTGTTGCTTTTGTGTCCCAGGAGTTAACCCCGAGCGAGAGATGCCAGGAATATTCTAGTAACTCAGCACAAAGCTGGGCTGTTGTCTGTCAGGAGCTTGTCAGACTGCTGTCAGACCGGCTCCTTATTAGTGGGGCAGCACTGTCTCCCCTGCAGCCAACACTTACGCACACATTGTACAAAAATTCACACACACACACCTGGGATAATACCAAAACTTTGCACAGTGCTTTCAGAAGTCATCCCTACCTGTGTGAGCAGATGTGAAAGTCAAAACCTTACTAAAAAAAAAACCCCAAAACAGCTTCTACATCCCTCAGCATGTTTCTACTTCAATAAGCATTTGAATTAAAAACTCCAAATCTGCTGTTGACTCAAAAATGTAGTTAAATTGTAATTTGTGTTAGTCTGTCAGGCAAATTCTGCCAGCAACTCCTCTCAAGAGTCTCCTGTACACACACTAACTAGGCTGAAATCTGCATGAATAAAGCAGCAGGTAACTGGCTTTGTAAACATCTGCTTAGGCACTGAACCTGACAAGGAACCTAAAAGAAAGGGGGCGTGACTCTGCTTTAAATGTGTGTATTCAGCGGGGATCCGGCAGCAGCGTCTTTGTCCTGCTGCAGCCCTCCAGCAAAGCTCTGGCAATACAGCTGGAAATATAATAAGTCTCCACAGCTAAGAAAAGAAACCGAGGTAAAGCTGCCCTGCAAGAGCAGGCCCTTTGAATACCAGAGGAATTTCTTTTATAATCAAATGAAAGACAAATATTGAGTGAAGTTTGTGTGCAATTTTGTTTTTTTATTGTTTTGTTTTGTTTTTTTTTGGGGGGGGGCAAAATCCAAAATTGTAAATAACAAGTGCAGCTGATATGAATGAGACCGAAATAATTAGCTTCATTAAGCAAGTGAGGGGGGAAAATGAGCAGTTTGGATAAATGTTAAATCAGTTCTCCTTTGTGTCACTGTCATCAGTTAAGATTTAAGTGTGTGTGTGTGTGTGTGTGTGTGTGCGTGTGCGTGTGTGTGTGTGTGTGTTTTCTATCCTTATAAACCGGGTTTTTTCAGCTGTCATTTAAACCAATCAAAACCAGGGATGGTATTTATCTCCATATTCTGAAATTCTACAGACAAAACTATGAGCTGCTTGTCTGTAAATATTTAATTCTATTGCATTAATATTAAAAAAAAAAAAGCGGTTCCTGAGTGAGCTGCAGCGGCATCCTTCCTGCGTGTCCAAGTTGCAGCACTCACATCCAGCTTCTGGGAAACACGCTGAGCAAATTCTGCATTCAAAAGGATATTTGAAAGGCACTGGGCTGATGTGTACAGACTGTACAATAGATTTTTCAGTGTATACACAGACGGGTATGTCAATATTGTGTTAAACTGGAAAATGTGAGGAGGCTCTTTATGTAAAACATTTTAAGTGGTTTAAAAAAGTGAATCGGTGCCATTCATGTGTCAGCTTGAAAGGATTTGCATAAAGTCTGTGCGAGTAAACAAAGGACTTGAGAAAATGGTGATTATATATTCCTGTGGAAAATTACATTTTCCCGACAGTGATTGTTGTGAAATAGAAGCCGAGCTGACAGTTGATGAAACAAGCGCACTAATGCAGAAGATATGGCCTCATAAATGCAGCCTTATGGGACAAAAAAAAATAACACCTGGAGCCCCTTTGGGTATAATTATTATGGATTTGCATTTACATCCCCCACGCTGAAGCATTTCGTCTCATTTCCATCATCAATACAGGTCTTGTCAGTCTCGCACTGCTCGAGCCCTCAAGTTCAACTTTACCAACTCTGTTTTTGTGACAGCGAGCCGAGCCACTCCATCGGGACCCACTGTGAGAATCCCAACAATGCAAGTGGTTGCTAATGGCCTGTAATGGGAGGAGTGTGTGGGTGGTTTATTGTTGCTTTGATAAGCTGCTGATGACGTGCGTGGTGTGAGGACGGTGAGAATGCAATACAACAGAATGCTGAGCATCAAAGACTGATGATGTTGGCTATACGGGGGAAAGAAGTGGGAAAAAAAAAGTCAAAATGAAAGAGAGCGATGATCTCGTCCTCTACGGCGCAGTTAAACACTTTGAAGAAGGACAGGGTAAAAGGTGAAGGTGCCGCTATCTGAAGGTGGCATCAGTGACGTAACAGCCCAGAGCTAAACACACACTGCCTCTCCTGTTTGCGTCACTGCTGTAATAAGTCATTTGACCCTTCTCGGTGACCTCTGTAGTAGGGATTTCCCCATCGGTGAGCCTTCAGAGAGGAGATTTACATGACGTGTTTTACAGTGGGTCACAAGATGCTAACGCAATAAATAAATTAATAAATAAAATCTGTTGGTGATTTCATGACATACTGTCATCTTGCTTTTCTCTTGATCAAGAGTAATTCAATTGGTTGTGCTGGGTTTCATGTTCAGGTCATTTAATACTGATAACTATGACAGAGTAAGCGACCCATCCAGAGGGCGCCCCGCCCTTCGCCCTGTGACAGCTGGGATAGGCTCCAGCCCCCTCGTGACCTTGAATTTGATAAGTGCAAGGATGGTGGATAGTGTGCCATAATTTCTCCGTGCCTTCCAAAAACATAAATTAATATTGGAAAATTGAATACTGTTTCTGACCGCAGTAAAGGGTGAGGATGTTTAGACACAAAAACACCATAGTAAGAGTGTTGGTATGCATTACACTTGCTATTTTGTAGGCTACACCCCTACTAGAGTGGTGTAGGGATGACATGTTTTTGGCCAGCTCACAATTTAGCGTTGCCCTGGATCCCTCAACAAAAGGTTTTTTGTTTTTTTTTGATCACGTCTGCAACAACATGAAAAAGTTTACAACATAAAAGTTAATCTTTACACACTCATGCTGTATTTTTGAATTCTGCGGCATAAATGCAGCTGCTAAAGCTAAAGCCAGAAAGCAAGTGCGCCATGGCCGTATTGCTTTAGCGTCACCACCACAAACCTGGGGGCCACAGTTTCTGCAGTCTAATTTGTTTTTTTAGCCTCATCTGTGACGTGTAAAAACTTCAAAATTTGTGAATGGAGTATTTTTTTTTTTTATGCTGTAGAACAGAAAGCAAAAATGTCTAAACCTTATGCTAATCACAGACCTGATATCAGCCATCTAACAAACACCCATTCAAAAAAACCAAAGTAAAACAACACTTTGAGACAAGTGAACCAGTCGTACAAATGCCAACACGTTTCAGTCGTTTTAGGACTCATTGAGGCAGCATTCTAGATAAAACAATAGTCAGTAAGAAGAGTTCTGATTGGTTGGTTTGTAGCAGGGGAAAAAAGCAAAAGTGGCAACAGTCAGTTATGGACAGACATTATCATTTACAATGGTACAGTTGACTGACAGCAATAACATGTTGAGCCCAAGAAGGTACCAACCTCCAGCAAAAACACTCGCCGTCACTCGTCCACCTCAAACACAGCTCTCATCGGAACAATGATAACCTAATGGGTTATTTTGCAGCGATTATGGGACCTTCTCAAACAAAAGCTCACCATTAATGACATTTGGTGTTTTGTTTCTGAATGGACACCATTTGACAGTGACACACAACTTGTGCTTTGTTGAATAACAATGAATGAAACACTGACGGCGCGCATGTGAGTTTCACTTCAATTAAAAGAACCTAACTCTGAAGAGAAGTGAAGTGAAACTCTGACTTCTGGATTCAGTTCCAGAAGTGTGTGTGTGTGTGTGTGTGTGTGTGTGTGTGTGTGTGTGTCTGTGTGAAAAAATGATCTTATATTGTTTAGCAACCTTGGCCGAGCATTATAGTAAATGTTACGGTTTAAAAAGAGTCCGACTCAGAGGACTGAGCCCTCTCAGACAGATTATCAGGCAGTGATTTTAACAATTACAGTTTAACGAAACGGCTGCAATGAACTACGAGTGCTCACGCTTGTAAAATTGTTCCCAGGAGGTGTTTTTTTCTTTGCTGCTCACAAAGATATAGTTTTATTTGCAATCGCACAGGTCTCATTATCTTAGAGCAACAGTTTTAGTGGACGTGCAAACGTGGATTGCATGATTTATTTATTTTTCCAGAAAGGTTGATGACAGAAATTCAAACGCTCGCGGAACAGAGCTTTCCCGGGAACTGGCAGCAAGTAGCTGGAAATGGGTTTCAGATTCGGAGGTTCCTTTTGTTATTCATGATCAAGGTGAGTGGCCGTGATCCAGGAAAGCTGAAAGATAAGGGGGAACCGGAGCAGAGCTAAGGCAAATTGTTCTATAAGTGGATTTTTGTCAGATGGAGGTGACAGTTTCATGCACATCCCTGGAAAAGCGTTGTCCTCGCACTGAACTTTTGAGACAGACACAGTTCCAGAAATAGTTCTTGTATATTTAAGAGGTCAATTTCCTTTGAATATCCATTCCAGCAAAGTACTTTCCAGTGCCACAAAGTCTCATTCAGGCTTTCTTTATTTTTTTTATAATAAAATTATAAGTAAGGTTAAAAGATTTAAAAAACTGACATATTTTTTGTCTATAGTAAATCAAGGCTCCACTTGAACTAAAAAACATAATTTCTGTAAATGTTATAGTCTCAAAAGAACTATACAAAAAGCTTCAGTTCATCATCTCTCAACAGAGTACATTATTTACATACACACACGCACGCACACACACACACACACACACACAGAGCATCAGGACAGGACTGACTCATCAGACACTCTGATCAAGGCCACTAAATCGAAATGTTAACAAGTTTGTTGGCACGGCTGGAAGAAATTCTGTGTGTGAGCTACATTTCTACATTTGGGTGTTCACGAGGTATAAAATTATATCATTTTATTTAATAACCCCTCACTTTCTAACATTATTAACTGTATTTATTGGACATAAGTGCTCCAGTAACAACGTGAAATGTAATAGTTGTAGTGAAGAAGTCTGCCGAATCTCCTCCCAGCTCATATTTTCTGTTCTGAGGAGATGCTGTCACAAATGCTGAAACAGCATCTGTGTTTGATTGTCTGTGATTGGGTGCATTTCCCATCGTCGACCCTTTTCAGCAGCTGTGACTGAAGTAAATTGTAAAACAATAAGCCTAAATGTTCATAATCAACTGGCTCCTTCATTGTGAAGCTGCTGAGGCCGTGCTTCGAGCTCTCACTGAAGTACCCGATATCCAAGGGTGTGTCCAGCCACTATATAATTAGCAGTTAACAGGAAGTATTTAATTGCAGCGATTCAAATGGATTCATCTCTTTTTCCCCTAAAATGAGCAACAAATTTTTCTAAGGGGTTGAAATTTAATCTAATTTAAACCTTCCGCTTATCCTTTTCAGGGTCGCGGGGGGGCTGGAGCCTATCCCAGCTGATAAAGGGCAAGAGGCAGGGTACACCCTGGACAGGTCGCCAGTCTGTCGCAGGGCCAACACAGATAGACAGACAACCATTCACGCTCACATTCACACCTATGGGCAATTTAGATTAGCCAATTAACCTAACCCCAGTACATGCATGTCTTTGGACTGTGGGAGGAAACCGGAGTACCCGGAGGAAACCCACGCAGACACGGGGAGAACATGCAAACTCCACACAGTGAGAGACGCCGGGCCAAGGTGGAATCGAACCCGGGCCTTCCAGATGGTATTCAAACTGTGAGACAGCAGTGCTAACCACTGCGCCACCGTGCTGCGACCATGAAACATATTTAAGGTTAAAGCTC
>VUQK01039268.1:0-19952 GCA_015106715.1 Bujurquina vittata
ATATAGATTATAGATTATAGATTAGACAGACAGACACACACACACACACATACAGTACCAACTTTTGCCTGGTACTGTATAATTTTAGCTTGGACATCTGACATCCCTCATAGTCAGCGTAGTGATGATTAGGCCTCATTTAACCTTATTTGCCATTGCTATCTTAGCAACTTGTTCTGATTCAGCAATTTCACAAAGCGCTTGAGCAACTTAAAAAAATCCTACTGCTTCACAAACAGAAATCTTTCTCCCCCTCCGCTCAGACAGTGAGGAAAGTGAGCTTACTCCACCGTTCAATGAACTGCAGCATCATGACTGAGTCCAGGCAATGAGTAAGACAGGAACAACAAATTTATCTACATATTTTATTTATTTTTTTTTAGCATTTTACAGGAAAATAACGCTGAAACTACAATCCTTTCATGAGCTTTAAGTTATATGTTTGGTGATTTGTTACGATTTTGATGCCTTCAGTCTGCTGTCAAAACCAACAGGTTGTATACAGGACAGCTCTAAAATACAGTCCATTTCCACTGCAAATGCTTGCTTGTTCACTGCCTACAATTTCCTTCATTATGCACATACACCCTGCTTAATGATTTCACATGCAATCCCCCTTTAAATATGACATTTAAATCCCTTCCCACTAGATTACTGATCAAGTGCTAGGGGATCTCGGTGAGTGACAGAAGGTCACCGCCGGCAGCAGAGCTGATAGGGAAAATGGTGTTGATGCTCCCTAACTGCCATTTTTCTTCCCTGACAAAGACTCCATCTGCCACCAAGCCATTTGCAGCCTCGGAGTTAGAATTTCAGTGATTGCCTACCATTCTACAACTCAGCATTCACCTTGATGTCCCCTCTAAACCTTCCTGGGCGCTGACACCACAGATCCTCTCTGTGCAGGCCCTGGAGGATGCCGACAAGCCTCTCATTCTGCTAAGTGGTATTTATGCAATTCAGGAATGGTAAGCATTTTATTAGCACTCCTTCTAAGGAGAAACAAGTGAAGAAGAGACAGAGCATGGTCTGTTTTTTTGCTACCACATCAAATTACGAAGGGACAGCAAACTTCCTGGTTTCCTGCAAAGTCATAAACTGAAGCTTTGTGTATAGTGGGAAATGACACTATTAACGGATTCACATGAAACTGAAAAAGCTTGTTATTTGCTTGAAATAATCTGCTTTAAAACAAAGCAAAGCAAAACAAGGTATACCAAGTGCAAGCATCAACTCAGCTTTAATAACATAAATGGAAATGCTAACACACTTGGTCAAACAGCATTACATACTTCCCCCCCCCCCCAAAAAAAAAAAAAGCCTGACCTCACTTCTCACAACCCACAAATTAATCACACTGATCAGACCTGATCTTATCTACCTTAAATCTCAGTATGACGAAGAGAAGATAAATAGAAGAAATAATGTGATATAAAACACATTTCACTATTTTTGACACAGCCTGACTTCACAATATATAGCAACCATTTTGGTTGGCACTGAAGTTTATAGGTAACTGTTACAATAAATCCTTGAGGGCTTCTACCATATACACAGATGAAAGGGAGAGAGATCATCTTTAGATGAAGATTGGATTTCTGTGGTGAGGCTCATTTTGCTATTGCCATTTCAGTTCAGCTAGTCTACCTCAGTGACCCGTGTCTTTCCAGGGTCAGCCTCAAAGAATTGGAATCATTTCCTCTATATAAACAAGGTGACTGAGTACATGTCATGAATTTTATGACTGTGTGGTATGTTGACTTTTTCAATATATAGATTTTTTCACTGATAAATATTCAAAGAAGTCGTCCAAACATTTGGACAATGATTTAATTACTACAAATGTAGTCTACACTTTCAGTTTTAATTGAGGAGGTTTAGTCTTTCCATTTCTACAGACTGATTGACCAGACTACTACACTTAAAAAAGAAGGATTATTAAATCCGGATCCCATGGTAATCAGCAAAAGCGGACTTTCCTTCCATCAAAGGCTTTGTCGCTTTTAGATGCTGCCTGTTTTTGGGTCTTCCACAGTCTTGTTTTCAGTACATGAAAGGCATTCTCAGTCCCTCTCAGTACCAAACGACTGCTTGCTAGTGCAAACTGATAATACTGAGCTGGTACTGTGATGCCATCAATAAACAACATTGTCCCAGTTTAACTGGGAGCTATACATGCCTATGCTATTAAATTATCTCCACCATTTTTGACAGGCTATGTGGTAAGCCTTTGGATCGTGAGCCCTCTTTTCCCCTCTCCATACTTTACTTTTCCCATGATTTGAAACAAGCTAATCCATGGTTTCCATCCCTCAAGTCTTTTTCCAGTATTGGGCAAGCATTTTTTAAGATGTTTTCCATCAAAGTCTAATTTGCCTGTGCATTTTATTTTAATGAAGACAGACATTAATTGTAGACTTTCACAACTTCAATCAGTTAATAATTCACTTATTGCATTAATATACAGAAGAATAATTACAGGAAATGTGTCACAGTCCAAATACCAGACTATAGGATGAGACAAGAGATAGATTTAGAGAAATGATTTTTGGTCCGTATCTTCCTGCTATAATTGGGGACAAAACGGGATTCACACCACTGTACATGTAACTGCATATTTTTCAGGAACAAGTTGCATCGATCACTGAACTACATCTGATAAATCGTCCCAGCCTTTATGGACTTTGCTTTGTGCACTGGGGCACTGCCATACTGTAACAGAAAATGGCCTTCCCCAAACTGTTCACACAATGTCAGTACCATAGAATTGTACAATATACAGTACCTTGGTAAGCTAAAGTATTAAGGTTTGCAATCACTGGCCCAGGCCAACACCAGAAAAAAAATAATATTTTTTTTCTCCTCCAAACTTCACAGCTGGCCCAGTGCAGTCATGCAAGTAATGCTCTCCTAGCATTTGCCAGACCCGTTAATCATACTACCAGGTAGAAAGTGTGATTATTAATTTCACAGAAAACATTTCCATTGTGCCAGAGTTGATTGGCAGTGCGCTTTACACCACTCCATACAATGCTTGGCATTGTGCTGGGTGTAAAGTTCGCACACATACGCTGTATACTGCATAGCTACAAAACCCAGGCCATGAAGCTGCCAGTGCACAGCTTTGGTGCTGAAGTTAAGGCTCTGCAGTTATTGAGTCAGCAGTGTGTTGGTGACTTTTACACATCATGCATCTCAGTACTCAGCAACCTCATTCTGTAACTTTGCATGGTCTGCCACTTTGTGGCTGAGTTGCTGGGGTTCCTAAACAGTTCCACTTTGCAATTATACTATTTACAGTTAATAGTGGAATATCTAGGCGGGAAGAAATTTCACAAACTGACTTGTACAATTAGTGGCATCCTATCACAGTACCACATCCATTGTCTGAGCTCTTCAGAACAAGCCATTTTTTAACAAATATTTGCAAAGGCAGGCTGCATGACTAAGTGCTTGATTTTATACACCTGTGGTAATGGGACTGAAAACAAATCCATATAGTGTATCACTTGCAAAACACTTAATTTAAAAAAGATTGCCTGCTTTAATTTTTAAGCTCTCAAAACTACTGACTGAACTGCAAATATCATATATCTCATCATATATCATATAACTGCTTTAAAATGCGGTCTTATGAAACATCAATGCACAACATAGAAAAACTGAAGTGCTTGCAAGTTTGCAATAACACACAAAATTACCATTTAGGCACTGCAGTCAAATGAAATCAAATTCTGACTGTAGCTCTCACTAGTGCTAAGTGACTAGGGTACTTGCCAGCTCACTATACAGGGTGGAATTTAAATTTTAACAGGAGCTAAGAAAAATCTGTTTTAAACCACTATATTTGAATGCCAAATTAAATTTTAAAACAAAGGCAAACTATAGCTCCAACAACACCAATTACCCCTATTTGGCCCACAGTAATTTAAATATACCCCATAGTCAAAAAAGTTTTCTTTGTTTCCCCCAAGAGATTTAAATATGCTCTAAAGCCTTAACACTTTAACTCAAAGACAGATAGGAATTAATTAGATACACAAAAAATGAGAGCAAGGCATAATGCAGTACAGACTAATTTCATAAAAGGAGGACTTTGTTATACTTCAACCTAATTGGAAAAATTCTAATCCCATCCATAAATGATGTTTGAAAATGAGGTGATCCATGTAGTGCAGCATGTCCATTCATCAGCAACACATTCCATTTTTACAAAGCAAAGCCTGTTTTTTTTCTATTTCAAAAAATCATAAAAAGGAAAGAAATAAGCACTTCAAAGAGCCTAACAGCAGACGAGGACAATAGAAAGCTGATGCAACAAAACACTTACTGTATGACTTTGCTCACTGCTGTGACATCACCACTCTCGGCCTGAAATACAAGACAACAACAGTCATTTATTGCTTGATTTTATTGACTTACCCATTCAGCATTCTTCCTATCTGGCAGCCACATGAAAATGTAATAAAAATGATAATATGGACCCCTGGGGAAACTTTAGCATCAGTAGAAAATCAAACTTCTACTCCAAGAGACAACAGAGGGCAATGGGACATGACAAAAACACTTACGATATTGGATTATAGTCTACTGTGTAACAAGAGTGGCTTTAGCGCTATGGTGCCAACATTTGGATTTTACAATGAGTCAATAATTGTAAGAAGGGATGTATTAGACCAAATCAGTGTCATCAATTTAAGTACACTAAAACTTCTCTGAAAAGGAACTGAAATGTTGGGCTTAAGTCTAACTCTTCTGATATTTTTTTTTGATAACTGTATTTGTGCATTTTCAATTTAACATACAGAAGTACGATGTATATGATCAACATATTCACAAAGCATAAACAAAACAACCTTATATTCAGACTCTCCAATAGAGAATGAAAACTAGTGAGAGAGGAAAAAAAACTAGGTTAATGAAATACCTTAATGTGTATATAACTACAACTGTGATTGAACAAAAGAGAAAGAAGGAAAAAAAGGAAGGGGGGGGGGTGTACCTCCATAGTGCAGACATAAGTATGGGCACCATTAAATTAGTCATCTTCTGATATTTCTCTTCAGAAATTGATATAAAGCTGCTCACTCAGTCCAAAGATGTTATAAAACACATGTTAGGAACTGAAAACATTTCTAACCAGTCAGCACATGTTTCCTAGTCATCCATCAAAAGCTAGGTTCATTTTCTTTGGAATGTACAGGAAATGAAGACCTTGCCCGCATGAGTTTGAATCATTTAAATACTTTCAAGTCTTCATGTGGCTCTTAAAGATTGTTGAGTCTCCCATCGTTGAGCCTAAGCACTAATAATGCCATAGAAAACCATTGGTTGGCGATGCCCTGGCAATTTCAGCTACGGAATTCCCTGACTGGTTGGCAAGTGGTTGCTGGCTGTTCAAGGTGAAATCAGTTGCATGGAAGTCTGCATGGAAGATGCCAACCTGTCTGCAAGTATTTACCAACTACTTGCTGAGTGGCAGTAAACTTGAAAAAGAGCGACACAAATCAGAAACAGAGAACGTTTACCTTCAAAGAAAAACCTGTGCGTTACAACTCCAACCAACACATTTCAAAGGGTGCAACTTCTACTTCAAAGGTAAATGGTCTCAGTTTCCAGCTTGCAACCTCCAGCAACCACTCACCAACTCACTGACTGGGGAGTACACAATTTCCCCTACTGACCAGTGGTTGCCAGGGGTTCAGCAACTAGTCTCTAGGCCTGTTTGACTGGCACCTTAGTTAGCCCAGTGATTTTATGGACTTCATAGCCAGTTTTAAGTCATACTGATTGAAGTTCACTTTGCAAATACTGTCATTAGAGTGAGAAAGGAGGACAAATCAGGGTATGTGCTTGGCTAATGACTTGTGACTGCCAAATGGTTAAAAATTGGTTTTGCAGAGCTGCACCAAGCTCCTGTAATCTGGTTTCTAAATGCAAAGAGTTGGCAGTCGGCAGCAGTAGTCAAAGTGCTCAGCTTGAGGCTTTACACTTGGATATCATTCACCAACAGTTGCATCCCCCTTTAATATACAGTATATAATATACAGTCTGTGAAAAATAATACAGACAACATATCAATTTTAAAACTGTATTGTTTTTTAGTAAAATATATGATCATCTCAAATTTCATGCACACACCTCATAGAGGAAATAAATGATTCGAATAGTTGCAAATCACTGGACCAAATTTTATGATCATGGGTCCACAAGAGGTTACAGATGAAATAATATAGCTGACACTCAAAAATAGGAAAAAATTATTGAAAATTTAATTCCACCCATGTTTTGTTTTTTTTGAGGGAGTTAAATGCAAGTCATAGTCCAAACTGGCACACGTTTCAGTCACAACTGGATTAAAACAATTGGATTACCTGCTGAAACTGTGAATTTTGGTATTGGAGATCAACTATTTTTCGTTACCCATGCACACACTCAATCGAAGTTAACCATACAGTAGATTAAACTCTATTCATCTGCTCTGTAACTTGAGATAAACCTGTTTCTGAAGCAGGCCCACATTTTACCTGAAGCATCAGAGGACATGTTTTAACTACAGCTCCATGTGGCTAATTAGCATGTTTCACAACCTATATTTACACAAGCTTTTTCTGTGAAACAAGAAGATGAAGCCATAACACCATGGCACAGATATTTGCACCACAGATTCAGTCTTGGTTTCAGAACTGTTGCACCTCATTTAGCAAGATGTCTAAATTTGCCGACTTGTAGGTGTAGGTGCATTCCATTTGTTTGTGCTGCTTTTTTGGATACTGTACCTTGAATCTTAATGGCTAATCTTATTGATATTTTCTTAAAGCTGACACTTTATTTACTCCTTTATATCTGAGGGGACTCCTACTGAACACCGTTTTTTATTGCGTATGAAGCTGTCCTCTTTTTGAAGATCAGCTGTTACAGGTAATGATGGCTCTAAAACAAAACTGTTAAACATTTATTAAAATATGGAAAAGGCTTAAAAGTAAAGTACTCTGGAGTGAATTAAATTAACACTTTCATCTGCCACATTCAGATTTTCAGATACCATTACCCTCCCATTTTAGGTGTCACCGTTAAAAATGAACCGTATTCGGCCGCTCACTCATCATCTGCACTTGACTGTACATCATGTACAGCACATATCTGTCACCTTACCAGCTGCGTCATTGTGTGGTGTGAATATCAGTGGATGGCGATAACTTGAATACAAATTCAATGTCAAGAAAAAAAAGGTCAGGCTATTGTTTCAAATAAAGAGCTTTTGCAGGAACTCTTTGAACTAGTCCGAGCCTGAGGCTTCTCGGGTTACTCAGCTGTTCACTGATCTAGCTCCATATCATTTAAGGAAAAAAGAAAAAAGATAATGACACTGGCTTTCCTACAAAGAGCTGCTTACTAAGTCGTGGAAATAACACACACAGGTAGCCTCTGTAACAAGAGACTCCTTCACTGCTCTTATGCAACATGATTTGAAGCTTCCTAGTGAGGTCAGGATGAAGATAAGCCTGCACCCCCTTAGCCATAACGCACACTTCCTTATCACCATTTTCTCCTATAAATGTTGATAACATGAAGATGCCATTTGCAACATTCATATAGTGCAGTCAAAATAAAACGTGTTGGTTCATGTAGGGAATGGGTACATGAGAATTTACCTTAGCCTACACTGAATTTGCAGCTTATGCGGATTATTCCTGGAGTGGATATGTTCCTTTTTAGTGGTTACATTTGCTGTGAATGTTTTGCACAGTGCTTTGTGTGACTGGCAGACAAAACAAGATGCTCGTTTTGGGACTGCTTTGTGTCTTCATGTTTCAGAGCCAGGACAGTGCTGTCAAACTTCAAGTATTTCACAGACCTTTTTTTTTTTGTAAAATGGGTAAGTAAACTTCAACATGCTGCAGTAGGAGTAGCAAAATAAATACTGATCCAAAGCATTTCCTGCATACTGGTAGTTTATTTTAAAGAATCCTGAACACTTTAGAAAGTGTGTCTGTTTAAAATGACCACACCCACCTCTGTGTGTTTTTTTCCCCAATGTTAAAGGAGCAGCTCTCCGCAGCATGTACACACCAGTTACTCGCTGCCTTTATGCCTGCTGTGCCGGATTTTATGAATTATAGTGGACACAGGAGCTGCTCTGCAAATGGTCTGCGTGTTATGCTTCAGTTGGTTATCCTTCTGTTTGTGTCGCTACTCAGTCAGTACAGATGTTTAATTTTTAAGCATCACAGCAACTCTTCCCTAAACAAATGTTAGTACACCCTCTAATACTGTATAATCAAGAACTGGCTTATGTACTGCTATGCCAGGCTTACTGAGGGTGCCGTGTTAGCACTTGAAGCCCAAGATGGCGGAGTTCGAGTTCATCCACAGGGTAAGAGTGCTACTCGAGAGGTAGATAATGATATTACTCAGTTATTTGTTACAAAAAAACATATAAATGTTACTGTTTAATAATTAATTTAACTGCCCCTGATTCTGTCATCTTCCCAAAACCACCACAAATACTTTAAATCTCTTGGAAACACTTCAACCTAACCCACTGCTCCTGAGTTATAGTAAGATCATTAGAGCTTTGTTCACAGCTGTAAATGACAATAACAAATAAAGACTGATTAGGTCTACAGCTTAAAGCTGTTTTTTGGTTCAAAAATAATAATGTTGCAATTAGGGCTGGGCCATATCATATCGTTCACGATAATACCGGTTAAAAAAAAAAAACGTTGCCCGGGAAAATAAATGACATGTTAATTTCAATGCGTAAATACGTCACCCCACCACGCAGCGGATTTTGATCACATGGGTCAGGCAGTGTTGCCAACTTTGTGACGTTGCGAGAATTAGCGGCTTTTCAGACTCGCCGCTCGGAGAATTATGGAAACCTGAAATCCTCCACTGTCGCCGTGTTTTGCATCTTCTTACTGCGTCCGTTCCTACGCTTTGGCGCTTTGAACCCCAAGAGAACCTGGCTGTTGGGTTGTACCGTAAGTCACATGACCTTAATGACGGAAGTGAGTCTTTTTCATGTTTTCATGATGCAGCCGGCGGAAACGTAGGCGCCTTATTGAGCAGGTGGACCCGTTGCTGTAATACGTCGGTGCATATGTCTGTAGATTTACTGAGCTAGCGAGAAACTTTCTGACTGAAGGAATTTTGTTCATTCAGTCTGTTTACATGTTTTGTTATTTGCACAGAGTACTGGCTGTACAGGAGTACACTTTCTTATGTTGTGTGCAAGGTTTTACTAAAGCCATTTATTTATTTATTTTTTCGGCACTGACTGATGGTACTTTTAATTTCGTTGTTTTGGTAACAATGGCAATAAAAATCTATTACTATTACACTGGAGGAAGTACTTTGGTGAAGTCTACTTCACTGCAGACTGTTTAAAGAATAAGTCAGCCTTTTGCTGTTTTTGCTCAGCATCTTTTCTGTTTACGTTTTAATAGCAGAGCTGTGAGTGTTATGTTATGGAGGAAAAAAGCATTAATTTATTTTAGACGCATTATTATTTAAACATGCAAATAGTTTATTTTTGAGCAATTCCTCATGCACATCTACAACTGAATTTTTTTTTTTTTAAAAAGTGCCCATGTGATTCAGAAGTGCCTTTTTGTTTATACCTTTTGGGAAGAAAAAAATATTGTATATATATCATTTATTGCCATTCAGCTAAAAAATATTGTGATATTATTTTTGGTCCATATCGCCCACCCCTAGTTGCAATAGACACTCACTGGCCACTTTGTTAGCTAAACCTGTTCAACTGCTTGTTAACAATAATATTTAATCAGTCAATCTCAGGACAGGAACTCAATGAACCTATATATGTTGACGTGGTCAAGACGACCTGCTGCTGAAGTTAAAACCAAATCACCAGAATGGGCAAGAAAGCTGATTTAAGTGACTTTGAATGTGGTATGGTTGTTTATGGCACATGGGATGATCTGAGCATTTGAGAAACTGCTGATCTACTGAGATTTTACCACACAACCATCGCTAGGGTTTATAGAAACTGGACCAAAAGAGAGAAAATATCCAGTGGGCAGCAATTCTTTGGAACAAAATGCCTTGTTGATGCCAGAGGTCAGAGGAGAATGGACTGACTGCTTTGAGGTGATAGGACGGCAACAGTAACTAAATAACCACTTGTTACAACCAAGGTATGTAGAAGAGCATCTCTGAATGCACAACATGTCTAACCTTAAAGCAGATTGGCTATAGCAGCAGAAGACCACACTGGGTGCCACTTCTGTCAGCTAAGAACAGGAAACTGAGGCTAAAGTTCATATGGGCTTGCCAAGATTGTACAACAAAAGACTAGAAAAATGTTGCCTGGTCTGATGAGTCTTGATTTCTGCTTCGAAATTCAGATAGGGTCAAAATCTGGCATAAACATGAAGCATGGATCCATCCTGTCTTGTATCAATGGTTCAGTCTAGTAGTGGTGTAATGGTGTGGGGGACATTAGTACCAACTGAGCATCATTTAAACATGACGGCCTACCTGAATGTTGTTGCAGACCATCTCTACGACTTTATGACCACAGAGTACTCATCTGGCTGCTTCCAGCAGGATAATGCGCCATGCCACAAAACTCAAATCTTTCTTGAACGTAACAATGGCTTTACTATACTCGAATGGCTTCACAAGTCACCAGATCTCAATCCAGTGGAGAATTAGGATGAGGTGGAACGAGAAATTTGCTTCTAAATGTGGACCAAAAAATCACTGATCACCTTCTTGAATCTATGCCACAAAGAATTAAGGGAGTTCTTTCTGAAGGAAAAAGGAGTTCCAAAATGGTATTGACAAGATAGACCCAATAAAGTGTCCAGTCAATGTTATTTTCTTCACTGTGTCTTTTGAAGAAGGCAAAATAAGTCAGTTAGTTTTATTTTAAGCCTTTCACTTTGGCCTCTGCTAAGCCAAACATTTACAGGAATTCATTTCTTTTCACCCTATTGTAATGAGACCAGACAATGATAAAGAATATGTACTCGTGTGTGTGTGTGCCTGTGTATATACACACACACAAATTTTTTTTCTCTCCTAAAAATGTGACGGCTGCAGTATGTTCAGGACAACTAAAATGGGAAGCGTTTGTGGCAGCAGTGACTAGATTTTAAATGCATAAGGATCAATAAAAAAGGGGCTGCTGATGCACAATCTTTGCATGAGAGTGGAACAGTACACAGCATCAACTGGTCCAAAGGTCTGTATTCATTTGTAATACCGCATCTATCTGGCCAAGAAATACTAATATGGAGTCAATTCATTCATTTTCAGCTGACCTATTTTTTTAATTTTTTTTTTGCCACAAAGGGCAAAAATAAATACTAAACAGCCATCAGCCAATTAACACAGAAGGCAGACATCAAATGCAGAAGCATCAGTAGTTCAAATTAAGCACTGCGACAAGCATCTCCAGGCAGAGAAAAAAATAGACCAGGAAGATGAGTGAAAAAGAGTAATCTCCCCGACATATTCCTAATAATCCACCTCCCCTGTGCCGCTCCCCTCGAGCTCACCCAATCATAAAGTGTCAACACTGACCTACAAAAAGGGACTCCTGTCAAGCCTTACATGCTTGAAAACATCAATCACAGCAGACAAAGAGGGTACATTGAATTATGCAGCATTAACCTTCGGGGCTTGCATATAAAGACCACAGATTTATTTATGCTTGTGTGTTAAGAGCCTCTGCACTGTTCCTTGCAAAGTGCTGCCTGCCAAATTGATGAACCTGCACCTCAGCCCTCAGCTGGAGTCCAGCATCTTTGATTAATGAGTGCAAACTTGTGGAAAGGGCAAGAATAGGAGAGACAGGGTGAAAATGGGTGAAACACAATTATTATAAGAGCTGGGTTTTTTTTTCTACACTGGCTTTTAAAAGGCCACTGAAAGAGATAGGGAAGACAAAACCGTTTTTTTACACCTTATATTGTCTAGTAGTCTAGGAAAAGAAATAAATTATACAAAAACTCACTTTGTGTCTTCCACAAATGTGTAATGTATACTGCTAACGGCAATTTAAGTGTGCTAAACAGTTCTATAAGATAGCTTGTAATTAAGCAAATGATTGAGTTCAAAATTAGAAGCTACATTTGCCTTCGGAGGCCAGACAGCAAAGCCCTTTAGTCTTTGCAGCCAAGTTCTGGGATCGCTGTGGCTCAGGAAGTAGAGGAGATCATCTACTAATCAGAAGGTTGGCAGTTCGATCCCTGGCTGCTCCAGTCTGTAGGCTAGATACGGAACCCCGACTTGGTCTTGATGCACTCATCGATGTCAATGTTAAGGCACTTGTGTGAATGTGTGTGTTAACGGGTGAATGAGACATGTTGTAATAAAGCATGTGGAGTAGAAAAGCACTATATAAGAACCATCCCATTTACTCTATTGTTTTCTCAGTGTTAAAGGCTCATAGTAGGAGCTTACTGACACTGCTCTGTGTGCTGATCTTTTCAAGGGCATGTGCGCTGAATAAATATGAGGCAAATGAGTGACCTTCTACCTGTGTTTTGATTCACTGGCAGTTACTGGATGCATGCATAACACATCAAGGCTATGATCTGATTTATCTCGCTGCCTTGGCTACTGAAGCCATTTAAATGATGAACTTTAGCAGAACCAATGTGCGCTGCCATTTCACCGAGACTGAACGAGAAGGTCACATCCTTGTTTACCATTATCAATTGCATCTGTAAAGGCAAATCAGCTCCAATGTGCAGCAAACAAAAGATGCAAAAAATGAGAGACTCACAAAATAAACTCTACAGATTACAGTGAGTTTTCACACAAACAAGGCAGTGTGATTAATATTCTCATAGTTTGAAAGGACCCAAGAAGACAAAAAAAAAGATCTGCAACAGTTGTTCATGTTTTCCTAAATTTACTCTGACGTGTAGGTTTTCCAGGGTAAATTTGTGTTTACTCACAAGTAAGCAGGAAAAGGGTTTCTCCAATTTAATAGCACGCTAAGTAGGTGCAGTATTTTTTTTTTTAAAGTGTACTGCTGGAAACAAATGAGGGCAATGTTAAACTGTCCTGATTTCTGCGGTGGAAGTTAGGCCAAGTTTGTGCTTGTGGCACCCTGATGATAACATCCTTCAAGGTTAAAAAAAGAAAGAAAAAAAAAAGTGTATTTCAATGGGTTACCCAAATGTGTGACAAGCATAATGTCAGTAACAAAAGTCTTAACTCCCTAACATCAAAGCCAGATCAGTTTACTTTCACTACTGTAACTGATATAAAAAACGTTTAAATAGAGATTTTAATAGCACAACATGGCGAATGTCTTGTGGTTTATATGAAAGCTGGCACAAAAATGGAGGGTACTGTCATAATCTCAAAGGGTTTAAAGTTCAGCCCCGCAGAATCAGCTATTTATTAGTAAAAGAACTCGGAGGCTCACTTGTTTTATATCCAGCTGTTGGATCATTTCATGACAGGTCACAAGATTAAAGCCACAGCAAATATCACAGTCAGGCAGGCAGACGCTACTTTTAAACACGATACACGTCTACAAGAAAGCGTACCGAGACCTAAAAAAGCGCACAGCTAACTTTTCCGCAACGTTTTTGGACCCACGAAGGTTCCGCAAAGTGGACCAGCTGAGATACAGGCAGGGGTGAACATCACTGTTACCGTTACACACAAGTTCCAATTTAAACAGCACTTATATTCTGAACAAACTTTGGAGCAGCAGCATCCACAACTGCTCTACACACTTTTGACATCAACTTTTTATTATTATTAACATTTGTTTATTTCACACTCCCCGAGCGGATCCTGCTAAGCCGTGGCAAGTGTCCGGGTGTGAGGATGCTGCTGGTGAAGTTAGCTTAGCCAGCCCCGGCGAGTGACAGAAAGAAATGTGAGAGAAATAACGCAGTGACCTGCGTGAACCTGCGCAAACTCACCTTATTAGTATCGTCTTGTATTCCTTTAGAAAAAGAAGCAATAAGGGGAAGCTGCTCATTTACGTCCCGGCTTTAACGCAGTCAGTTAACGGGCAGTTGAAAGAGATGAAAGGAGAAGTGGCCAGTGATTGAGTCCGGTCGGTCGGTTGCGAGCGTCCGTGTTGCTCCCTGATCGCAGATTGAAGAGCCTCTCCTCCTCCTCCTCCTCCTCCTCTGTTTCACTCTCCAAGCAACTCGAGCGAAGTGACGTCAGCTGCGGGCTTTGGAGGCTGCCGTTGCAAACTTGTGCGGCATCGTAGCCTCCAAGATGGCAGCATGGCGAGCGGACGCTTCTAAACATTATGCAACAAACAAAGTAATTAAGCTCACATATCATGTATGGTGAGCGTCGGTATTAGCAAGGACACAAATGATAGCAAGCCATAAATAAATACGCGTTAAAAAGTAAAGCAGATACTGAAACTGTTAATTTAGAGGGACTCGTATTGTGTCAGTGCCAGTGTGCATCTGGCAAAACTCTGAAAGTGTGAGCTCGTAAAGATCAAACGCAGGAAAAATATCGGTTGCTTTGATGATCGCTATAATAAGATGCATAGAGAAATAATATTTTCGTTCAGTAAAGTGCTGCTTTTGGCCAAATCTGCCTCTCAGTGCATGTAGACATGTAGGCGTGATCAAGACGTCCCGCTGAAGTTTAAAGCGAGCATCAGAATGGAGAAGAAAGGTTGATTTTAGTGACTTTGAAGGTGGGGCATGGTTGTTGGTGCCAGACAAGCTTGTCTTGAGTATTTGAGAAATTGCTGATCTACTGGGGGTTTTCCCACACAACCATCTCTAGGGCTTACAGAGAATATCCAGTACCTTAATCTGCCTCTGTTTCTTGTTTTTTTCTGACCACATCACAGGACTGACAACAGGAAACAAAATGTTACATTTTACCATCACACTCAAAGGCAGAATCATACATTGTACCTAAAAGAATGTGAACAGCAAATACATGTCCACTAGTACTGTAGATTAAGGCTATATAAACAGGTTGTTACACACACACACACATGCTGTGTGTGACTTCCAGCTAAACACAGTAATTAAGGCACAAAGGCATGTTTCCATTAAAGATGCAGAGAAATAAAACCCTTGATCAGCATTTCTAATCTATAACGTGTTTCTTTACCTGTTCCTTGTCCCTTGTGCTCATTGATTTTTCTCGCTTTAATTCTGCCACTATGCAGCAGTCACAGAAGGCAGCAAGTGGACAAACACGTTGAGGAGGGAGGAAAAAAATGATTTCATACGTTTGTCCTCCAAGCCACGATGAACCTGGGTCTTTGCTTTAAGAGCAATGAAAGTAGAGCATCTTTTTCTGATCGCAGTTTTTCATAATCAAAATGTCATCTTAATTGTTCAAATAACAAATCATAGTCAGTGCCTGCAGTGCAAAGCAGCAAGCTGGGGGAAGGGCAAATAGTCAGTCCCCTTGAAAGAGTCTTGATTATAAAGTATAATTAGATACCAAAGACGCAGCAAAGATGATGTCTCTACAGATTGATAGAAAACAAGATGTGCATTAGCTTTTGTTATTATCACTCCACAGAAAGCACAGAATACTCCTAAGGCAAAAGAACTGGACTCACTACCTTTGTTGTTCTTCTATCATATTTAAATAATATGAATTTAAATCATGTCAGCGCACAATTTCCTGATCCTTTTAACACCATAGCCTTCCAGGGATAAATCTGTGCATTAATCTCGTATGTTTGCAGCTATGTGTGTAAACTCTAGACTACAAATCTGCATGACCATCATATAACATGAAAATTTAAGAGTAATTCATTTTTTAGCATTTAGTTTGGATCACACAACAAACCAAATTAAAAGCTATGTGCATGAATTCTATGAAAGGCTAAAGAAAATGGGTTTGAGCATTCATTTTATACATCCAAAATGTAATGTAATTAAGATTAGCCCTGTAGGGTGCAAATAAGTGAAGTGGCCGGTCAGAGAGCAATCATTTACATAGCAGCCTTTGTTTTCCTCTGTTAATTGGAGCGTGTTCCAGGATAGCAAATGGAGGAGAAACATGAGACGTCCAGGACGAGGACATCAGAAACAGATGCTCTGTGCACAGACACCTTTCCCAGGAAAGAGAGGAACATGAATAGAAAGTGGGCCCAGACATAAATAACCGATATCTAGCAGAATCGTGAGAAAGAGACACAAGGTTCAAGCAAAACCTGTAAGGCAGGAAACGATCTTACATTGGGCCTTTATGGAAACGGCCTTTTGGATAAAGAGCAGTGTCAGTCCTCCGCTGGGTGTATTTGTATTACTAAGCCTACGAGCAAGTCCTGGATTTCATTTCTGTTCCATATTTTATTGATACATAATTTGATTCCGCGCGTGATATAGCTGTTTCTTGCCTTTAAGTCACACTACTGTATGCCATATTTCATTCATACATACAAGTGTTCATTTTAATGAATCATTCTGGGTTGACCTCTAAAGTAGTATATCCCAGGAAGAATGATTTTAGGGATATAGTAGGAGAAATTACCTAAGTTTCCGTTCATAGATGTTGTATTGCTAATGAATTATATTTCATTGCATGTTCATAGGGTGAATCACTCCTCGGTCCTAGAAAAACAGGTAACGTTGAATTTTGGAAATAAATATTTACAGCAGACAGACCTGAGCTATACCACTGCGAGGCTGTACAAGACTGAAGTAACATATCTGGAAGCAAAACATGACAATGCACTTAATACTGTTACGTTATCTCGTCTACACCATGTCACAGATATGATGCATTCCCCATGTGGCCTTGCATACGTTGGTAAAACCATTAAAAAAACAAGAGCACAGATTACGTGAACACAAAAGTTCATTCTGCTGACAGGATAGGGATTATCCAGTAGCTACCTGCTTCAGTGGCATGAAACATTACATGGCCTCCCCCTTGCTTTTGTCCTACTGAACTAGTTCAGCGGCAACTGGGGCTGGAGATCAAGACTTATTATTAAGAAGAAGAGAGGCTTTCTGGATAGTCACATTACAGACATTGCCAGCCAGGGGACTGAATTATTAGCTTACACTTCTGATTTTAGTATTCTTTAAAGAAATGCCGGTGATGTAGTGAGATGGTGTATTGTGGAATTTTATATCAATAAATAAATTAATTTCCCTTTATGCTATAAAGTCAGGATCATTGGATTTGAATGCTACTTCCATTGTCCAGTGGAGCAGCGCAGTTGCCTCACAGAAAAAAGGTCTTGGTTTTGAATCCGTGGGCTCCCTGGGGCCTTTATGTTGTGTGTCCAGTTACTCTGGTACTTCCTCCCACAGTGCAATGGCATGCATGTTATTTGGTGATCCTAAGTTGGCCGTGGGTGTAAATGTGAAATTATATGTCTCTTTATGATGGCCTGGCAATATTTATATATACAAGCAAACAAACAATCTAAATAAACCCCTCTTCCAAAACGACAGAGGAAAGCTGTGAAGAAGCTCATGATTTAGGCATCCTACCTAATTTGAGACATTTACTCACCCGCCACTATATTAGGTACACCTGTCCAGCTGTAATAGCTAATCAGCCAATCACACAGCGGCAGTCCAGTGCATGTCAACACAATCGAGACGTCCTGTTGAAGCTCAAACCGAGCAGAATGAGGAAGAAAGGTGACTTTGTTGGTGCCAGATGGGCTGGTCTGAGTATCTGAGACACTGCTGAACTACTGGGATGTTCCTGCACAACAATGTCCTGAGTTTACAGAGAATGGTAAAAAAACAAAAACAAACAAACAAAAAAAACACAAAGAAAGAGAGAGAGGGAGTGAGAGAGTAGCCAATGAGCTGCTGTTCTCTGGGTGAAAATACCTTGTTGATGCCAGAGGTCAGAGGAAAATGATTTACCTTGCCTTCAGTTTTGTGCATTTGCACTCAGCTTTATTCTAGACATCTTAATAGGTGTCTGATTGTTAGAAATTGTCCTTCTTATGGACCACTAACAACAGATATTCTCTGTATAAAGCACATAAATTCCCTCTTTGCTGTGAACTGAAGAACCAGACTTAGGAGAAATTTGGTCCATTGTCCCACCTTGTGGTCAAATATAGAAATTACCCTGACTGCCAGGAAGGAGAGAAGGCGTTTACAAAGATCCTCCATCGATGTGCTGCATCAAATGACGGTTCACAGCATTACTTTAGCCATCCATTACATAATATTAAAAACATATCAATGAAGTGTGCTCACTCAACAGAGGCATGTGTAGACAAAATTTGGTGGATAGCAGATTTCTTGGAGGTTTAAAATTAGACGTGCATGAAAGTGAAGGATATCCTGCTGACTTCTTTCAGTCCGAGTTCATCTCAGCTTCACACCAAGATGTCAACAGAGCCACTGGACATTTACAGGGAGTGATTAAGAATGACTTTCAGAGCTAGTTTTTGCACACCAGTTAATCTTCTCAGCCTAATTCATGCAATGCCGTGCATATATGTGTAACTAGCATAAATGGACTATATGACAGAAGAGTAGTCCTGCTGGAAAGCCTGTGCCTCCAAGTGTTCCTGCTGTTAAAAATGAGCCATAGATTTATGTGAATATACTTCTTGTTCATTTCCCTGATAACCCACAATGACAAAAACAAAACCTCTTTTAAAATAAATTTGTGCAAATTTATTGAGAAAAAAATAAAACAAAATCAACATTGTAAGAAGGGGTTTCCTGCCATCCTTCTGCAATATACACATTCCATACTGACATGATTTAATCCTCTGTAATCATTCACATTCCATTTACATGTAAAAATTATAAAAGCAAGATTGTTTTTTTTCACAGGGCAGCAAGTATACACTTTACATTTAATGAAACTATTTTAATCCTTTAAAATTTAGAACGTGGCAGATGAAATGTTAGTGCATCATAGCATTTAAAGAGACCCTGGAATGAATGAAGAGCTCAAAGATTTCCTGGCCATACAGTCACGACAGAAAGGCTTCCATGCCTTTCACAAACAGAGGAGAAAAAAAAAAGCATTTTGCCAAAACCTTGTTAGAATTGATCAGGACATCAAGTTTTTATTTTTATGCATTTCACCCAATGTGCTGCATCAACATGCATGAAATGATGAGACAGCTGCTCATGCTTTAGCTGAGCTCTTGTTTGGATTAAGCCATTTAAAGAGTCCTCCATAGCCTGTGACCAAGAATTGCTGTTAGTCTAAATACTGCACTGAATTGTCACAAAGTTGAGATTTTACATTTTTAATAATCCACCGTGGCTCAGATGGAGCGCTGTATATTCTTAAATGCACAAGGTCATCTTAGCTTTGGCTTGAAAATTGCAGGTGTTTAAAAGACGAATTAGGTTACAAAGTAGTTTGTATAACCTAAACATTTACCACAGAGAAAGTGTTTACTTTTAAAAAAAAGAAAGAAAAAACAAGAGCATGATTGACTGCATTGTGTGAAAATATTTTTTAAAAAGTAAATCTAGGCTTTTCTTATCTTTTTAGCTTAATACACACTTGGAACTACACATCAAGGTACATCGCTCTAGTGCATAAAGTGGCAAAAATAAAGTTGTACTCTCCGTTCTTGTTCACCAGAACCGAGCTGAATTAACTGTAACAGAAATTCCTGCATGCACACAAAAACCACGAAAGTCACGCTCCTTATATAATTCCCCTCTACCATTTGAAAAAGCATTAGTAATTTTTTAAATATGCAAATTAAAAATAGCAAAAGTTATTTTGTAGTGCCTGACGTATAAACCTGACGTTGCACCCAGTAGTAGGTGATGAGAATGCAGCAATCAAAGAAATTTACAGGCGATTACAGGTGAATTTACTGTTAGCAGTGCAGTAGTGAGACGGCAAAGAGTAAGCTTAGCATCACGTTTCTCTCAAACACACATTATTCTGAGTCATGTCATTTACATGTGTTAACACAAAACTGTTTGAGTAACTGTTTAAAGAGTGGGCTTTTCATTGAATTAAAAAAAAAAAAAAAAGGACACCCCGCG
>VUQK01039269.1:0-41596 GCA_015106715.1 Bujurquina vittata
CAACCCGTTATTAGGTTTAGGGGGCAATCACTTTTTCACACAGGGCCATGGTGGTTTGGATTTTTTTTCACCTTTACTACTGCAAACCTTCATTTACAACTTGCATTTTGTGTTTACTTGTGTTGTCCTTGACTATTGTTTAAATTGGTTTGATGTTCCGAAACACTTAAGTGTGACAAACGTGCAAAAAAACAGGAAATGAGGAAGGGGGCAAACACTTTTTCACACCACTGTACATGTAGTTGCCAAGTTAAACCTTTCAACAGCAAACTGATAGCAGACAGACTCCATCTTGTTTCTGTTTTATCACCATCTTGATGCATCAATGTTGCTTTGAAGATGGCAACTGAGTGCGAGTGATTGTAGACTGGGTCCCCATCTTCAAACAAATCACTTCAAAGGCAACAAGACTGCAAGTTCATTGCATACAGTCGCAATAGTTTTGGTTGTGACATGTTCTCAATCACTGTTTTCCCTAGTGTGACTGTAGGAGTATTGGCCCTGGACCATCGATCCACTGGATATTAATGAAAATGTCAAGCATTTAGTAAATAATAATCAATGCACTGTAAACCACACAGATGCTGAGCTTAATGCAAATGCCTTGGTAAGTGTATCATGCTTCATCACTTCTCAGTCTTGTTAGAAATGCCATGGGCCAGAGTAAATCGAATTTAAATTAATTTCACCTTTTTACAGTTTAGCTTCTCAGTGTGTAATATGTGGAGGTCTTTCTCAGCACATTTAAAACACATTTATTGACTATCTACAGAAAATCACATGGAGTTTAGGCAGCATGCAGAGAGAGAGAGAGAGAATGAGAGCAAATACAAACAGTCAGCAGCTGGGAATTTAAAGGAGCAATAAAAACACTTGTATCTGACTTAATGAAGGGTTACATTAGGAGGAAAACTGAACCCCAATCAGGGCCAGTCTATCACTGCCCTGCGCTGAACTGAAGTACTGATCTTTGTACAGGAGAAATGATAACAATAACAGCCTCTGCACACACTGTGTGAACCATCACGTTCCATGTCAGCATGATTGAAATGCCACTAAAGCAGCACACACACACACACACATGCACACATGCACGTGCGCAAACTGGGACACTGCTATCCCTTGCGATTAGTGTCTCCACCTCTCATCTCAAGTCACAAAGTGAAAACTGATAGAGGAATGACAGCAGGAGGGATAGTGATGGAAGAGGAGCACAGATGATACAAGGGATGTAGCAGAGGTTGAAGAGGATTTGATGACAAGGACCTCTGGGAGTCTGAGTGAGGGAGGAGCAGAGGTGCTGATGTTAGCACCTAAGAATCACTCAAACAGGGAGAAATAAAATAGAAACACTGAGAGGACAGAAATAAAGCAATAAAGCTGAGTGCAGCACCAATGACTGACTGACAGCAGAGTCAGTGTCAGTGGTCATGCCAACAGACAGACTGACTTGCTTTGATGTTTTATTCATCGTCTTGTGTTTGGGACTCGGTGTCAGCCAGCTGATCTGGTAAGTCTGAAGGAGGCAAGTGTTAAACTGAGACTCTCCAGACTCTGAGATCTCACAAAAACAAGGAAATAAAAGATGATCATCTGTCACAAACCCTTGGTATAACACTTGGGTGAACCAAATGTTAGCAAGATGCTTGAGTGGGATATTCACAGCACTGTCAGAGACATTATATAACAGACACATGGCAATAAAAGAATTGTAAAGAGAAATATAGCGGCAAAGATTGTTAGTCTCTTGCCACTGCCCCCAAAGAACCAATGAATAGCTGGACCACTAAACATGAGCCAATCATGTTATTTAGCTGACATACACTTAAAGAAGAGGATCCTTGCCTCTGTACACCAAAACAGAGAATTAGATAATGACCCAAAGCATACCGCAAAGGCAAGCCAAGAGTTTCTCAAGGCAAAGAAATGTGATGTTCTTCAATGGCCAGGTCAGACTTCTGATTCAATCCAACAAAACAAACAAGCAGCAAGTACAGAATGGATGTGGAACACCTGCAGAGCTGGTGCAAGGAAAACAACATCAATATGGCCAAGAACTAGAAGATGATTTCAGGATAAACATCATCGGCTGTCCTACTCCATTGTGCATCGCAGGAGCAGCAATTGAGGTTGTCCCCAACTTTAAAATTTTCAAACACCCTTACCTGTAACACTAACTCTGGCTGCCTTATTAAGAAAGCCTACCAAAGACTCTACTTCCCGAGGAAGCTGAAGAAGACTGGCCTGGGGACCAATCTCTTCTTGTCATGTTTTTCATGAGAACAATGACGAATCCTTTGAATGAAGGTCTGGTAGAACATCTCAAGAGAGGAAACACAGCATCTGGTGATGTCCATGGATTCAAAACTTCATACAGTCATTGACTGTATCAAAAATTATGAAAAATAATCCTTATATAAATTTAAGGGTTATTTGCGAAATTACAAAAAAAAGTGTCACTGTCCAAATTTACCGACCTGTCTGTATATATATGTTACTTTTCTTTTTTTTTTTACTTATGGTATCCATGATGTGAAGTGGCATGAATGTTGTTCAAGTGCTCCGGTAGGATGAGCAAGACACTGTGACATAAATGTAGGAGAGGACCAAAATGCAAGACACACATGGAGACAGAGTATAATACATAAGTCTGTAAAAAATAAAGTCCAACACAACCCAGGAAAAAAAAAACAAAGAAAAGAAGAAAATCTATAATCAAGGAAAACTAGAAAACATGAGAGTATGGCTTAAAAGCTTGACAGCTACGGTACTCTGAATAAAGAAAATCCAGCAAGTGGGAAGGGTTAGGCAGGAAATATTTATACTGAGGAGACTTACTAATTGAACAAAGGTGTGGAGCAAAAATAGAGCAGTAGAAGAAGTAGAAGAAACTGAAGTGTAAGACAAACAGATTTCAAAATAAAACAGAAAGCAACTAAACGCAACACAGATGACTTTCAAGTGGTGACACTTGCTTCTAGAAAGACTTTGTACAGTCAGGGATTTACTGTATCTTGGCTCAGATATCGCTCTAATATCTGAGTCATACGTGTCATTTTAGTTTATGGGATTTTGAATTTACAAAATCCAACATTAACTATAGAAATGTAAACCAATAAAGCCTGTGAGAAAAACTGTCATAAAGGATTCAAGACTAATTTAACATTATTCAATCAAAATTTTAGGCTGCATTAATATGAAATAAAAAGCGCAGATGAACAAAGTTCTGTACAGAGTGGAAGTTGCTCGGTGTAAATAAAGCTGGAGAAGAAGCTTGACAAGAAGACTTAGTGGAAAAATAATCTGATCTAATATCATCAAGTTGTGTCCATATGAATAATGAAAGTAAACAATGATATCACTTGAACAGCTGCGATAGAAAGGGTGATATACTTTATGTTGCACGGGCAATCCATCAGGCAAAGTTATTTTACTTTGAGGTTTTGGTGCAGTAATGCGCTACATCTTTTAATGATCAATATGACTTTAATATTGATTAAATGCACTCTAAAAAGACCTTTTGCATGCTGGATGATCATTTATGGATCATAGTCAGATATGGTACATCCATAAAATGTATTAATATTATAATTAAATGCAGCTGACTGCAGTTTTAATTATCAACAGGCTAAAACCAAAAGGTGCTACAGCTGCAGGCCGACACTAACAAGCAAAACAAGAAGAGGCTACAGCAGCTGGTTGCACAGAAAAACACTGGCGATGTATTTGACAGCGTTTAGCAAGAAAGCCTTTGTTACTGCTGCAGAACTTTTTATCGACTCATTTTGCATGCTCCAAGAGAGATCTTCCTCACTCTCTTTCTCTCTCTCTATGTGTATGTGTGTGTGTGTGTGTGTGTGCGCAGCTTACCTTGAATGTACTGCTTCTTGGTGATTTGAAGTGGCTGCCTCGGCAGAGCCTGGAAGTTCTAGTTTAGGAGAAGATGCATTTTGTAAGTCAGATGGAGTGAACTGTGGCCCTGTAATGTCACATTATTCTATTGAAGTGGGTCTCCCTGTTCCTCTGAATTATTCTCCAAAGTAGAACCCTGAATTAGATGATCAACCTCTACCTATGCAAGAAAGGTCACATGTATACACTTCCAGCATGCTTATTAACGTTATAAAGAAGGGATGGGGTAGATATGTGGCAATGGTTATTACTCTGCTTGTGCACATTTAGAAAACAGGGTTATTTCATCCTTTCCTTGCTTCAGCATCTTGTTCTGGTTTTTAATTCCTGTCTGTCTGATTATGCCAATTAGTTTCTCCTGTGTCTCACTCGCCCCAGTTCCAATCCTTTATTTGTCTTCAGTGTAAAACCAGTCCTGTGGTCCCCTTTGTTTGAAGGTGATTTGTGTGATCTGTTTCCATAAGTGATTTTCCATGTTCTTCATTTCTGAGCATTCCTATTTTTGCAGATTGTGCCTTTTGGGTTCTTTTGGACTTTAGTTACTTTTTCTGAACTTTAGCTTTCAGTATCAGTGAAGCTTGCTTTTTGTTTTACTCCATGTTTTTTGTCTGCACTTGAATCCTTGGGACTTTTTTTCTAAGTGCTTGTTGTAAAAAAGGTCTTTAGCCTCCGGGTCTAAGCTTGCTTTCAAAGATGACATTATCAGTTATTTTTTGAGACCATAAAAAGCTCCTCTAGGAGAACAGAAGACAAACTGTTTACACAGATTCTGAAGCACTTCTCGTGACAGGCACACTAAATTGTATATGGCCATTCAAGACTGCATCTGAATGTACCCACACATTTAAAGGATGCTGCACTTCAGGAAATGTCTTCATAACTCCACTGTATTTTACATGCTTTGTTTATTTTACTGGTGTCTCTTCAAGCTTCACTCTTGCATCCTGTTGAGGTTGTTGTGACCCAATCTTAAAAATATAAACCAATTGAAATGGGTTCTGAATTTGGAGAGTTTTGAAGTTATATGGATGTTAAGACTAATGCCATACCTGTGGTGATGCTGATGTGACTGGCTGACTACTGATGCACCTATGTGCAAGGGGGTCATTATTCAGGCTAATCTCAGCAGTCCTCTGATTGGATGTTGGTGTTTGTTGATGCTGCAATGCAGAAAAGCTGACCACATACCCAATGAAGGTCAGATGGACTCAACTGTTGTGATTTAATAAATATTCAAGCGACAAACATAATAGTGTGTGTGTGTGTGTTTAATTTGATTTGATTTCTAATAACTTTTGCATAATATCCTAGTTTTAAAGCACTTTTATGTGTTGTATCTCCTGCTGCGTGGCTAATGTTGCATTTAAACCCAGATTTGCTTCCATCAAACTTAACCTGCATCAACAAACATTAAGCAAATGGCTGTAAATAATAACAAAAAAATGAATACTGGTTGGGAACTTTGCAGGTAGGAAAGCTCCATCATGAGGCTGATATCACAGTGAATGCATTAGAGTCCTTGAGTGTCCTTGTCTTTCTCTGCACCTCATCAAACTACCTCATTTTTATTCCTTTAACTCGATGACCAGCAAAAATCATTGCAAAAAAAACCCCAGAAAGCCACCTGGAGGCACCTGCCAACACTACAGAAGTTTTCAGAAACACGCTGTGGAAGAAGAAGAGCCTGATTATCACCGGGCTCTTAGCCCACCCACTTAGTAATGTAATACACTGCTCATATAGACACACACACAAAATTGCATATATGCAGGGTTTTTTCAGCCTGAAGGAGGACGAAACAGGAAAGATGATTACGTTCCCCAGCATGCACACATACAGTTTAAAGAAGGGAGTTAAAAAAGCAGGTTCAGACTCAGCACTTCCATTTTAATCCCTGTTAATCCCACTGTATCAATCCACACAAGCACCATAAGGAGTGGGTGTGTGTGAGTATAAGAAGGTTACGCGGATGTTAATGGTTATTTTCAAGGACAGGCCGGACACATTAATCAATGTGTGCACAGAAACACACAAAATAATTCACATAGAAGATAGGTTAACATGGAGAAGAAGGCAGGTGTTTCTATAGGCCATTATTTTAGAAAAACTATTTGTGTGATAGCCCCGTGTTTCCAGTCTTGGACAGAATCAATGCACAGTTTGACCCTGTAATGAGCGTGTATGAGTGTTAAACATAGAGCAAAAAAACTGCTGTCTGCTTCTGCCACTAATTAATTATTTACTAGGGGTAGAGAGAGAGAGAGATGGGGGAGGACTTCAGTGGCAGAGTGTGGGCAGTGGAAAGAATATATTAGAAGCTGAGCAGACACCAATGACACACACACGCACACACACACAATCATGCTATGAGATACGTGACCTAGGGTGCGTATTTGGGGCCGAGTGACTGGAGACGTGTCTGCTGTGTGCGTGTGTTGTCCTGTGATGCGACATACAGTGTGGCAGGTATGAATACTCAGCCTTCCCATAATGCAATGTTGCATAGTACAGTGACGGCAGCATAAATCAATACAAACACACACACACACACACACACACACACACAAAATGCAATAAACTGCCAGTGCTGTCAAGATTTTTTTTCTACGGCACACTCACACCTTTTTCTTCATGTCTCTGTTATTGCAACACCTCATAAACACAGCGAAGACACACAGGAAGAAGATTTGCGAAATTAATCCAAATCTACGGACTGGTACTTTTATATCTCTTTTCTGCTCTAAGTGCTTTATTCTGTAGTTATAAGTGCTTTGCTAATCATCACATACACCAATACATGCATCAGGGGCAATTTGGGATTCTGTTTCATAACCGACCTTCTAATTGGTGGACAACCTGCTCTACCTCCTTACTCAAAACCATCCTTGATATTAAGAACCCGTTGTGGCACATTTTGGAGTCAGCCATCTATTGATAACAGCTTCTGCTGCTGTTGTTGTTTTGCCAAAGCAAAAGCTGTTTTTTTATATACAATCAAACTTCTGGATGGTCTTGAAGAGAAAGTCAAATCTAAGCGTGATAGAGGGGAGATGGAAAGACAGAACAAAGGAGAGACACAAGAAAATCAAAGAAAAGGACAGGCAGAAATCAGGAGATAAAAGATAGATAGATAAAAGAGAAAAGGACGAACAGACAGAGAGAAAATCAAAGAATTACAGAGCTGGGATGCAGGCAGAGTATAGTACATGCGTCACTGGAGCTGAAGAGAGAGGATGAATGAGAAATTGTAGAATATAAAAAAGTCTAGGTCAGCTTCTTCTGCTCACTGCTGACTGCACAGTTTAAAAGAGACACTCAAATATATTTATAGACAGTCACCTTCCCCAGCTCTGGTCAGTACTTATCCATCAACGCACACAAATAAGGTTTATGCATAGTTATGCTTGAAATTCTCAAACACACACACACACGCACGCACGCACGCACACACACACACGTAACATGATCGAATCTAATAAATAATAATGAACCTATTATTAAACAATGCTGCAACTACCTAAGCACATCCATGCATGCCAAAGAAATTGGTGAGACATTTTACGACAAGCTGATGAAACGTAGCTCTGTCTTCAACTTGATGTAAGAGCAATATCCACTGATAGCGTCACCTAATGGAGAAAAGCTTTCACTGCATCCTTTTTGGTTATCTAACACTTAAATACAACTTAAAATGTGAATACAGACACACACCTGCTCTGTGTGTGGTCTAAGTCATTATCACCCTTACTGTGTCATGAGGGATGGAGAAGCAGTTCATTAGCAGCCGCTGTAGGAGTCTGACTGAGAGGGCACGCTCTCATACCTTCCCTTTAAAGTATTCTGTCCTCTGATTGTCTGAAATTCATGACTGACAGCCAGGCGCACAGCAGCACAAACACAACAGGTATATAAAACAATAAGCTCTTAAACCGTGCGTGAACATTAAAATGCACAGACACACAAACACATCAGAGCAACATTGGCACAGGAAGGGCTCCATTAAATAGTGGCTGCTGTTGTTACTTCCCAAATCATACCATTGTGTGTGAATTATACAGAACTGACACAAATACCTCTGCTGCAAACCGACAACACACATATTATTCTGGTCTGTTCGATTCACACAAACACACACACCTGTACGCAGACACACAACTCTAGGAAATAAATTTGTACTATCAACTGCCAAACAGACCAACAAGCATTGCTGTGTTTTCTCTCCTGGGCTCACTGACTACGAATGAGCCACTTAATCACACAGATGTTTGGTTTTTTGTGTTGTCTTTTCACCACTGGAACTGGAACTCTATCACAGCCCAGGGTTTGTCTTATTCAATTCCTCCTCATGGCCTACTATGAGCTGATTATGAAGCTGCAAGTCGCCTTCACTGGGGTCTGCATGGACCCCGGAAGGGGACACACAATGAAACTTGCAACTAAAGCATCGGCTATAGCTCTGCTTAACTGGGGCACTATGTTTCTGAGTGAAATTTGGCTGAAATACATTAAGGAGGGCTTGGTTAAACCTCCTCAATTTGCTGGTGGGATGCCCAAAAATAAAACAACACACATTATTCTTATAGAAGGGACAGATTTTCAATTCATTCATGTTTGAACAGGTTCCAACAGCAGGTAGGTATTTATCAAAATGCAATCTTCAGTTATTGTCCAATGATGATAAAGATTTTTTTATAGCTTTTTAAAATGTATCTGCATTTATGCATGGAGTAAGAAATCATGCGTCAGATATCCACCATCCGGACAGAAGTCCTGACATTATAGTTGATGGTTTTGCAGAGTGCATAAAAGAGGCTCAGCTGAGTCCAACAGTGTTTAATTACTGCATATTCAATATTCTTTGTACAGTATGTCTGTCAAGGAGGTATATATTGCTGCTGTTGACTAATTCTATTGATTTTACTCCTCTCCTCTGCAGACTTTCAATGAAAATGAGAACAAATTTTTGGTTCTAGACATTCAGATCAGACTTTCAGGAATAGAACTGGTTCATACCAAACATAAACATTTGAACTAAGTACATCCAATTAGTCAAATACTACACTTTGTATGGAGATGTATTATCAGCTGCCTAACAGGTTTCCACTGAAGAGAAGCTGGAACAAACCCCGTGTCAACAATCACCTAATCTGCTAGTGAGTATCCAAGCAAGACACTGAAGCTGAATTAACAATCTGACCGACTTGTTGAAGAAAGAAAAGAAAGAAATGACAAGAAAACATAAATCCCTAATCTGATCTGTTCCCCCACAAAACCTAATCAGAATCATGCATGAAAATTTGTTTTAAGCGTAATTTTGGCTGTCTACAAAGATGTTGCACTAACCTGCCAATTTGATATAAAATTTAATCAGATAAATTACTTTGTTTTGCAGTATAAAGCTCGGTCAGGTGACTGATGTTATTTGGAGCTATATAAATAAACCTGAATTGAATTGTTTTGATTTTGACTTATCGAGCACTTCATAGTATTATATTTGGCTTTTTAAAAGACATTCTAATGTTTTATTTGGATTTTTGTTTACCAAACTCCGTTATTTTATGTTCTAATTAATTGTTCTCCCTTCTTGTTATTTCATTTGATTTTATTGAGCTATTATACTTTGAGTTTTTTCGTTATAGATTGTTTTTAATATTCTGGCTGCTGTAACACAGGGATTTTCCACCTTATCTTTAAAGAAAAAGGTTTATAAAGACCTTATCTGACCAAATCTACATACACTGGCATTACTGTTGTTGCCCACTTAAGCTGGCATTACAGCTCTGCCAATGGTACACTATGTATTCCTTCATGTTGGGTTAATGCAGTATATACTTACTACATAAGCTTATAATTTTTAAGTGATCAGCTCCAATTAAAGTGATTTAGATTTCTATATGAGTGGCTTGGCACTAACCACACACAGATTGTGGGCGCAAATTGAATGAGAGGTGCACTGAAAATTTGCCCTGTGCTTTCATGAGCGTAAATCTGGCCCACGGCAAGCCAGAGTGCGAGTCTCAGAGGAGTGCTGCCTTGTTAAACAGATGGGGACGACTGAATCACTGCGCTGGTGTGGGGTAATTTAATCGCACAGTAGCAATTTAATGACTCATCGCAGAACACAAGCACACATTAAAATACGCACGCATGTGTGTATGCACACTCATGCCTGCTATGCGCATGCACAAACACACTGAAACATTACAACAAAAACACAATCATCATAATCGATCTGCTCAGCATGAAGAGATAAACCAACCCCCAAATCAGGCCAATCCACTTGACACTGGACAGAAGGGTAAATACAACATTCATCGCTTTTGGAAGTTATTCCTCTTGGATTCTAAGTTTAAAAGTGAAATAATCTGAAACAATGCTACCTTCCCAGTCTGTTGTCATTTCCCAGGGCACCAAAAACTCATGTTCCCTCAAGGTTGCTGGTGTCTCCAGATTACGCACAAGGTTTTTTTTCTCCCCTCAGTGCCTCTGTCACTTTTAAAGAGCCATTTTTCTGTGTGTAAGCTGACAAACTTTTGATTTATCGACCCCCCCGGTTGGTGTGTGAAGGCGGCACTGATGGCAAAGGTCACCTTGTGTGCTGTTTGGAGACATCAGCAGCATCTGACAGAATGGCAGTATCTGACAGCTAGGGATGAGAACACTGTTGGCAGTTTCCAGGATGATTAACAAGTGCCATCAAATTTGTGCATGTGGTTTTATAGAAAGCAAAACAAAACTACAACAACAAAAAAGATTTTAGCTAGAGTCACTTCAGTCTGTTTTTTCTCTGGAGGTGCTACTCTGCAAACTCCTCCAATAACAGCAGATTGGAACCCAGAATCTACTTCCAGTGAAGTGTGCCCTCGCGCTATCCTACACGTGAGTAAAGTGAGTTATGACACTCCAGAGGTTTGTATGAATAAAATCTGTATTTCTGTCCATCTATTTATCCATCAGTCTATCTAGATACACTACAATGTTAAAAGTATTCACTCATCTGCCTTCACAGGCATGTGAACTAAAAATTGTGGACTATGCTTAAACAAATTTACAAATGTAAATGAACTCTAAAAATTCTGCCAAGAAGAATGTTCAAATATCTAACCAGAAGCTTTTTGTTGGCTCCCAAAAACATCTGTTTGAGGTGCAACTAGTTAAGGGACATTTAGCTAAATATTAGTGGGGGTGTATGAATATATTTGACCCTGTTTATATACTTTTGATGTTGTGTGGATTAGAGAAAATCAAAAATAATTCCCAACTTGTGCAACCAATTCTAGTTTTTAAAAGTCATTAAAGATGTATCATTCCATCATTCCACCCTGAAAAAAGTACAGTTCAAAGAAATCATTAACAGCCAAAAAATACCATCACCTTCATGCCCATGATGAGTGTATGTAAGCTTCTGGTCACAGCTGTGTGTTATGTTTAGGGTATTGCATATTTTTATTTCCAGCAACCAGAAGGTTGAGGAGAGACAGGCCCGAACGTCTCTGCTTAGGCTGCTGCCCCTGTGACCCGGCCCTTTTTGCAAATATAGCATCTTAATTGGTGTGTATATATGCAGTACAAATATTTTTAAAGGAGAAAATATGGAGAGCAAATATGGTTAGCAAGACAAACATATGTAAGAACAGACATAAAGAGAAAGAGGATGTTCTGCAATACTGCCAAGTACAATTTAAAAGAAAATAAAATGATAAAGGCTTGTAGTAATACATGCAAAAAAATAGTATCCCTGCATTTTTAGCTTTGTGTTAGCACCAGAGTGTTTTTAAACGCTGCCGGAGAGTCAGCAAAGAACATCACGCACACTTTAGTGAAGTGCTGGTTCAGCCTTGAGAGGGCTGTCTGTGCAAAACACTTAACGACTGAATGCAGTGCGATCTTAAACAAAGGTTAAACTGCTTGACAAGCCCTGAAGGAAACTCAGTTGGCACTTTGGGAACAGAAACAACTGCACAATCATAACACAAAATACACAACATCAATAATGCAGAACAGCAGTTTTCTAATGAATCATCAATCTTCACTTAGAGATAACTTACATCATATAATTGTACCCAAGGCACTGGCCTGAGTTGGTTATGATGGGAGGGTAAATGTGCACAATCTGAAGAAAAAAGATTTTTATACAAATTTGAGTCTCGCTGTGGAATAAAATACAGACAAAGTATTGGTGACTTTAAGAATTGAGAAACAATTACTCTGAAGACTTTGATCCCACTGAGCAAACAATGGGCTGACATGACCCGAAAAATGAAAGCAGAACAGCATGTTTGCATCTTTTTCTTGCTCTGGATCTGCATGAGTAAGTGAACGCGTTTGATGTACTTGTGGGTGCCATGAGTATATAAATTTTTCAAACCCATAAAAGGCTTTGAAAAGAAGAGAAGAAGCAAAAGAAGAGATGATACAAGGCAGACTAGTGGCACTCTGAGTAATGTTTTCCTCTTCTAGCGCTCCAACCACCAAGACTGGGGGGGGGGCAGAAGGCAAGATCAAGAAACACATGCAAAGCTGCAAAAAAGGAGAGATGAGCAATATGGATAGTACAAATAGGAAAGAAAATATACTTAAACAATAAGGAAGTAGAATAAAATAGACCAAGAGCATCATAATAAATGCGAGAAGGAAAGAAATGGCACAGATATGGGAGAAGTATTGAGGCTCACACATATTTTTGTGCCCCGCAGATAAAAACAGACGAGACAGAGCAGAAGAGCCCACTTCTCTCTCTGGCAAGACTCACGTCTCGCCGCGCTTTAAACTCAGCAGCAGTTTCATAGCTGTCCTGCTTTAATTTAGGCACCCCTTTGTTACTGCAGTCAGCCTTCGCCGTGATTGAACCCACAACAGATGAAAGCTAAACCCCCTCTTCAACACTCCTCATTTGAATATGTGTGTGCATGTCTGTTGTACGTGTGTGCAGAGTAGTGAGTGGCAGAACAACTTATTTTTCTACCTTAAGTGCCAACTACAAGCTGCACCTTTTTCTACGAAAAGCTGTGGGATGTGACGTGTTGATGATCACTGAGTGAGTCTTCAATTAACACCCAGCACATTCTACTCTGCAGTATGATGAGAATAATAATGAGTTGACTTAAATTTATGCCAGAATAATTTTGAGACTGGAGGGAGTTGTTTCCTCCTTTTTGCTCTCTATTGGTGAAAGATTCCTATTTCTACCCTAGCAGCAGAGTTTATCTCCATGCCACAGACTACCTGAAATTTTTAGGAAATATGATATATATTTTATATAAACATATCACTTCTCTGCACGTATTTCAATGTGGAACACCTTTGTTTAAAGCTTATTGTTTGCATTTAATCAAATAGGATTACTCTGACTATTTAGATCTGCACTGTTAGTTGTTAACAGTGATCTATATAACAAGTGAGCTCAACCATCAGTATATCTGCACAGGGTCACAAAATTATTTAACACTATATGTGGAGATCAGGAGCAGGTAGAAGAGAGCCTGGAGAGGTGGCGGTATACACTGGAGAAAAGAGGAATGAAAGTCAGTAAAAGAAAGACAGAATACTGTGTGTGAATGAGAGGGAAACAAGTGGAAATATGATGATGCAAGGAAAAGAGGTACTGATGATGCATGTGTTTAAATACCTGGGGTCAACTATACAAATCAACTGATAGGGCACGAGAGAGGAGAAGAAGAAAGTGCAGGCAGAGTGGAGTGGGTGGAGACGATTGTCAGGAGTGATTTTTTTGACAAGGATGGAGTGAAAGGGAAGGTTTATAAGATAGTAGTGAGACTTGACCTTAATTTAAGGTTTAGAGATGGTGACACTGACAGGAGGAGGCTGGTGAAGGCAAAGTACACCTGAGTATATCAGAGGGATAGCTCAGGTTGAGCAGTTTGGAGTTTGAGATGGTTTGGACATGTGGAGTAATAGTGGATATACTGAATGAAGGATCTCATAGATGGATCAGACAGGCCGGAGGAAAAGAGGGAGACCACAGAGAAGATTCATGGATGTGGCGAAGGAGGACATGCAGAGGGCTGGTGTGACAGTGGAGGATGATAGGAATAGGGTGAAATGGAGGCAGATGACACTAACATGAAAGAAGGATTTTTGTGTCTAAAGCCTCATGGATTACAGAAGTAATAAGTGGATGATTGTTAGCTTGACATAGGGCTGTCATGGTATCAGATTTTCCCTTGTCATGGACAAAAATAAATAAATAACTGAAAATGTAAAAATCCCACCGACAATATTATTGCACATCAGGAAAAAAATGGCCAAAAAAAAGCTTAATGCTGTTGGTCAAATCCATCTATAACTTTGCTTGTTGTATGCTCCCAAATTAATGCACTCAAAATACACATGCACGGATGTGCTGGGAGAGTTTACAAAAGCATACAAGAAGAACAATTCCACAGTTATTTAAAATATTATCATATGTGCATTATTCATCCATCCATTCACTTCCGCTTATCCTGTTCAGGGTTGTGGGGGGGCTGGAGCCTATCCCAGCTGACATAGGGCGAGAGGCAGGGTACACCCTGTACAGGTCGCCAGCCTGCCGCACGGCTAACACAGAGAGACAGACAACCATTCACACTTACATTCACACCTATGGGCAATTTAGATTGGCCAATTAACCTAACCCCAGTAAGTGCATGTCTTTGGACTGTGGGTGAAAACCGGAGAATGTGCATTACTACCATAATATTGATATTTCCTTTTTAATTAGCATAGTAATTGTGATACTTCTACCTCAGAGAATAACATGCTATAAACTTCTGTAACTGGGTTAAACCACAGACACTATGAAAGATGTAGGCTGCCATCGTTATGTCATCCTCTGAAGCCTCAAGCTAACTTGAGGTTTTGAAAGTGGATGTGATCAACAGGGGTTGAAAGTTACTGTGAAACCACACGCTCATGGCTTGTCAATCACAAGTCATTAGCCAATGACCATATCCTGGATAAATTCTCTTTTTTGACACTTAGAATGACCATAATATACAAAATCCACTTAATCTTTTATTCAGTATAAACCAAAATGACTGAATCAGCCCATGAAGTCATCAGGAAAGTATTTACAGAGGTCAGGGCAGAGGGCCGTGTTCTCATAGTCTTATAGGAGGGGAGGTTTGTTTGCAAACACAGGTATCGCCCCCTGATGGTGAGTAAAAAGAATGCCAGCAATTCCATATTTGCTTCAATTTTCAGACCAAGAAACTACATCCATCTTTTACACCCTTTACGAGTCAGAGAGATTTATTATATGACAGATGCGGATAATTTTGCACTCAGACTGCAGGAGTAAACGCCCACTGCAGAGCTCTCTCTTTTGTATGTTCAAGCCTGTTAAATGAATATTGCTAATGTCTGTCAGGCTCAGTGTCTGATGGGCTTTTACAGCTTCAATGTGGGATTCAGGATGATGACTGTAGATGTGTCTGCCAATAATTTCCCAGAAAAAAACAGGTGTGCACTCTATCTTTTTGTGATCCTGCGTGGCTCACCAACATTAATAAACATTAAAACCTGCACTGAAACAGTTTGTCTGAAGCTCTCTTTCTTCACACTGCAGATGTAATACTTTCTGGTATTACTTGACTAAAGCATGGCATTTACATAATCTAAAATAATAATAATCCAAATGAGTGCATTTTTAGCATTTACTAGTTGTGACAGTAGAGCTTGGAAGGAAACATGGAAAGAGAAAGACCAGGACAACATGCAGCAAAGGTCTCTATAACGGGGACACTGCAGTACATATAAATGGTATGCATTTTAATCATTTGATCGCTAAAATGCTGCATAACATATTAAAATTTTGTATTATTTATTGCTTGCATTGGGAAAAAATTACTATTATTGCACATTAAAATCATTAAACACCAAACTGGCACACACCACCATCCACAAGCATTCACATGCTTAATGGGATGCTCAACCAAATCCCACATCTGTGGCTGAGTGGGAACAGAGTAGTGTTAAATTACAGCCACCCACAGTCACATATATCATTTAGTAGCAGCACAATCAGCTCACATCGCTCACAAATTGCTAAGTGAGATTAGAAAAGTTCAATGTCTCCAAGGCTTGAAGAGAGAGAGGATTACATAGTGACAGAACCAGTGAACCCTGACAGCTGAGTTTTGTTGAAATATGCTATCGACCTCCCTGTACTGAGACAGAGATCTAAGCCCTCATTTGCAGTGGTCTGTTTATCATATTATTTCATACAAGCATTTTTATTTGTGTTTAATTTTTCATTGTGTCTGGATACATCAGACTAGGAGCATTAAATTTATTTTGGTTCCTGGGTCAGACACACAGCAATTTGATCTTAAGTAGCCTGGACAGCTTAAAGTATAGTTTAATAGGCTTTAAAACACAAGCAAGCAAAACAAAGCAAAGCACAACACCTTCAAGTACATCCTGAAAACATTCACTTTTAATGATCTATTGATTTATAAAACTGATGATGAGACTTCTTACATTTTTCTTCCATAGCAGGAAGAGATGCTACTAAAGTAAATCAAAGAAACCTTTCACCACAGCTCCTTACACTTTCACAAATAAAGCTTTACAATAACAAAAAAGGTACTGGCAGCTCATCAGCCAGACTCTATCCCATAATTAAAATAAACTCAAATGTGAATTCCTCACGGTTGTTGGAAGTAATTGAAGTTGCAAGGCTAAACTGGTCACAAAAAGGTATAGCGTGCTCCAGCCAAAACCTCCTGTTGATTGTCTTATTTGCTGATTGCTGTGATTAAACCAGTTTATATGGAAGGTACTGACTTCTCTGCAAACATTCACCAACTGCTTTCTGACCTGCAGAGAAACTTGGGAAAAGCGAGACATAAACCAGAAACCAAGGACATCCTCCTTCAAAGTAAAAGTTGCACATTTGAAGCGAGACACAACTTTTATTTTGAAGGCAAATGTTCTCCATTTACAGCAGAAAGCAGATGTTTGCTGACAAGTCAGCATCATGCATGCTGTGGATGCCTGTAAATATCTGCAATAACCAGAAGTTTTTTTGATGTAGCAGCATTTTTGCAACCGATTTCAACTAGCAACAGCCAGCAACCTCCAGCAACCACTCACCAACCTATTATGGAATACATAGTTTTTCCCAGCAATTGGAGGTTGCTAGGGGGTTGCTGACCGCTCTCTAGGCCTGCGTAAGAGAGGGCTATAATTGTTGAATATTTAATCTACTCTTAAGGACAAAATCCAGTGAAAAGTCATTTTGCATCCAGTGGGCTGGATTAGGCCCCTTAGTTGTCACAGACTGAGATGGGAAAAATGGACATTGGCTAATATAAAAGTACACTGTATTACTTTTTAAAATACCGTGGTACAGGCAGCAAAATTTACTTTGCAATTTCAATTAAAAAATTGCATCACAGATTATTTAAACCCCAGGGCTAGGTGACAACTACATCTATAAAGCAGCTAATCTGATCTGAGTACTTTCTCCTCAGAGTCCTGTTCTTCATTAATTACAGTGTATTAAAATCAATGACCCATCTGAATGCTGTCTTACCAAGGATGGGGGTATCCCTTCATTTATGTACTAATTATATTGCAAGTGGAAGATTGACTAAAACAATCACAATACAATACTACATGCTTTAAAACAGGTTAATAAATTGTTTACTAATTCTTTTATTTTTCATGTAATACTTTTTGGTTACAGTTGAATCACCATCAGGATTGGTGTACCAAATTGCATCAGAGAAATCAACTACTCATTGTAGTTCACTGGCCACTTATAGTCTGATTTGATTTCAAGTGGACTGGACCAAGAAAACCACTGCAAATTTTGATTAGTTTAAAAACATCAGTAACACCCCTTCCTTTATTGAGGTATTAAGACATATAATGACATAAGTACAATTTCAAAAAGTTATGTCTTTTTTTTTACAAATTAATTTTGTCATTAGGCAGAAAGTATTTTACCTTTATGATTCAAACAAGTCTAGAGCCACCATTTTTAACTTTCCTTAGATCTGACATCACCCACAACATGAATGGCAGTGTGCTTTATGAAAAATCTGAATAATTAATGAATTCATGGCAGCTTTCATACTTTGCAAAGTCATTCAGTGGACAGAATTTGCCCATTTGGCAGAATGATTCTGATCCCTGTGACTCATATTTGATTTGCAAGTTACACAGACCATATTTCTAATATCTCCACCAAGATTATTATATTGCAAAGGTACCAGAAACAAATGGCTGCCTGATAAAAAGAGAAAAATCAAGGCAGTGATATGCAGGGATATATACATTTTGTTGCTAATTTTCTTACCATAGAGGATAGTAGTAAGAACATCATGATTCTGAAATTTGACCGAAAGAAAAAAAAAAGAAAACGTCTTCTTAGAATGAAGAATTTCTTTTTGTGCCTCACTGCTCTTTGCCTGTGTGTGCAAGTGTGTGTGTCTATGCGTGTGTGCGCATGTGTGTGTGTGCTCATTGATTTATGAATATTTCAGCAGTACTCTATAAAGCCACACGCTCTCTTTGAGCCAGACTTCCAGCACACGCCCCTTTATTCACACAGATGTTAAAAGCATTGACCTGCTGTCTCTCACCCACAGCTACACCTCATAAACGCAGCTCATAGAAACCTCCAGCTTGCTGTTACATAACAATCCCAACACATCTGTCTGAGAATTTTCATGACTGAGCCTATACAGTAATTACTATGCAGTCAGATTCTTCAAGGAGTTTCTTTGACACAGGAGAAAGCCAGGAAAAAAGTAGCCAGTGAAAGAGGAGTTATAAAAGAAAAAAGATGTCGGAAAAAAGAACATTATCTTACTGGGATTACTGAAGACCATAGAAAGATACCTAAAAAAACTAGAATCATTCCTTCATTCTCTGTTGTTATGAGCTTACATACCCACAAGCAGCAAATCTTAATTCAATCTGTCTTCAACTAGAGGTTTTTAGGGCAATGCCAAGTACTGATAATTTTAAAAAAAAATGGTCTTGCTTACTTAGTTTTTGTGAGATTTTTCAAATATTACTTTTTTGTTAAGAAATTAAACAGAAAGCTATGAAAAAACTTTCCTCTCTCCATAAAAAAGTGCTTTAACATCCCTAATTTTAACTCATGGATACATTCCAGCTTTTCTGCTTCCATTATTCCATATTAATGTCATCGTTTAGGTATTCTAGCAATGTGCCTTTAAAAAGAAAGAAGTATTCACTTTCTTCCCCAGTTCAGCATGCAGTGCAGCACCATGGACAGCTCCACAAAGGCAGCCTAATCCTGCTGCAGTGGTTTAACAATCCAAGAATTATAAAATAATCCCACTGAAATGAAGGTGGGGAGAGATGTGTATGAACACAAGGCAGGTTTTACTTACTGGGTGTTTTGCAGAGATTCTCCCAGTCACAACATTGGTCTGTTGCCATGTAGAGGAAATGTGGTTCTGACATGGAGAGAAATGTATAGAGGCACAAAGAGAGTCAGAAAATAAATACAGGGAGAACCTGTAAATTCAGCACATTATCACATTAGCATAAACAGAAAATTTAGCCAACCCGAATGAAAGACAGCACAGTATATACACATTTCAGTCAGCAATGTTATCGCTAATGTTTCCAGATAGCTGGTTACTAGGCAGTTCTGCCTGAAAACAACAGCTGCAATCCTCACTGCCCTGATCACTCTGATCCTGTGTTTGGACCGACATGGCTCCAACAGTGCCATGCCCAATCTGAGCAAGCTGTTTGCAGAGCGGGGTGCCAGTTATGTTGCTGCAATAAGCAGGACAAAACAACAACAACACCACAATGCTCAAGGCTACAGTTAAGTTATGTAACCCAAACATCTGCACATAGTCAAACCTATTAACATAACAAATTAGACAACAAGGTAATTACAGTATACAGTAGCTAAAGTCCCACATGGCACACCTTAGATACTATTTCATGGTTGTTGTCTGTATCTATAGCTTTTGGTGTCATTCTTAGTTTTCTCCTGTTTTTTTTAATACTGCCTCCTTTTTTTTGTGCCTTGTGTGACTGATCGTTTGTCTATGTGAGTTTATTCTCAGTCTCGCTCAAGATTAGTTCCTTATGTGGCTTTTTTGCTTCCTTCCTTTCTTCCTTTTCCCACCCTCTTATTGTCTTGGAAGAGTTGACCTTGGCCTCATCTTTGTTTAATCTCACTCGGGATTTTGGGTCATCCACCAATGGCTTCCTGCTTTTAGTTACTCTGGCTGTCTTTTTGGATGTGATGTTTTCTGGTTTTCCTAAGTCTTTCTGTTTTACTATAAGTGCACATGAAAGATCCCTTGATATTGTAGTGTCAGCCGCAGGGTCCGCTGAACTGTATACACTTCTCTTTTTTTCTGCCAGAAATACTCAAACACTCACTCACTCCTGGTTTGGAAATACCTATATCTTAGAAAAAACACAAATATTCAAGTTTTGACCGAGTAGAAATTTGTCTATTTGTTGTTGCCAACATTTTCCAAAATGCCGCCAAATTAATCACGATGATCCGAAGCCAAAAACCTTTCGAGACAACCAGGCGGACTCATTTACACCATTGAGTAAGCACAGATTGACAAACACAAGCTGCTGCTCCCATGCAATGAGGCCCATGCGAGGGGACAGTCAGGCACAATGATACATCTTTCTTCTGCCAAATTAATACAGCAGTGGCAGTAAAACAGACCAACAGCTTCAAGAGTCCAACTCAGACAGCATGTGTCCCTATTTCACAAATAAGTTAGCACAGACGAACTCATCCACACTTATGAGTGCTCTCTGCGTTAGGAGTTGTTAAACCACACCTTGTCACAGCCTCAGAAAGATGGTGACATTCACACCGGCAGCACAATTTAAAAGGTGAAGAGGAAAATCATGGGTTCCTCCAGCAGCATATTCTAGTGCACTGACACAGAAGCAAACTGTGAGTAAAGGAAAATAAAAGGTGTGGGATATGCATGAGTCCTTCTAGCCTGCAGAAACATCTAAACCACTTGTTTCATTCCCTTTGTTTTTGTTGTTTCAGCCTCAGGAAGATGTTTGTGTGGCTGTTTGCATCCTCTTACTGAGTGAATAGAGTGTGAATGAGTTTACTTTTTATATATTTTGTGGAAAGTTTGAGATATGACAGTGATATAAAATAACACAGCTGTGGGCTCACCTTGTTCATCATGCACAACAAAATTCCATCAACAAAAGTGGACTTCATTTTGTGAACCTGGGGACAACAATGCAATTACTTGGTAATATAAAACCAAGGGGGCACTACTGGGCACTTAAAAAGGTAAAGCTAAACACTAATCTTCTTTAAGGGGCCAATTATTAGATTCAAAAACTATCTACTTGGCAAGAAACTGTCCTAATATAAAAGGTAAAGCTTATCACAGTGATATACCCATCGATTAATGAAGTCCCACTTGTCTCATCTGGTTTTGAAGCCAGAGAGATGAGCAAAGGGTGGACTGTGGAACTGCATACTCAATGGCTAATGATATGTGATTGACCAGTGGTTAGCCACTGGATAATCCTCCTTTCTGACTCTTAGAATGGCCAAAATGTATAAAAAGGAACCTAATTTTTCATTCAGTATTACATAAAACACATGATTTAGCCCATAAAATCATCAGGAAAGTGTTTACTGAGGTTACAAAGCAGGTGAGCAAATGCTGTTTTCCGATAGATCTCTACTACCATGCTGACTTTATAAAGTAATTGGGAACATGCCAGACCTGTCTGTACTCCAGGATTATCTTTGGCAGAGGGTGCAGGTCCTGAAGCTGTAACAACTGCAACAAAAGGAAGGAGACAAAGAATGAAAATAAAATAAATACTTTTATTTTATCTAACACGATTGTTGAACTGCATTTATTGATGATAGCTGTATTATTGTTCCTGTCAGATTTTATCATATTCCATTTGGCCAAACATAAGTGTCCAATAAATACACTAAGTACTGTAACAAACACTTTAGGAAAATAGTTGACAAACTGGACAAAAGATATGTTCCAGCAGCACAGTGTAAACATGAAAGAGGTGATCTGATGGCACCAAATATATTTTTTCTTCAAATACATGAGAGAGAATAAATTTTATTTTGATGCAAAGATTTGTACATTAGCAGAAATGTTACACCAAATGGAGGTAAAAGCAGTGTTATGTTTACATGAACGTGCACAGACCAAAACATTTTTGTCACTAAAATCAATTAATTATGGTGACAAATAAACATGATCTCAATATTGATTAAAATAATTGATAATCATTCGGCTGGGAACACGTGACAGGTTATGACTTGTACAAACAAGTATTTTTAGGTTTTTATGTGATTTTCAGTGGTACGTCTCCTCTTTATTCAAGAGGAGCGTGATTTCATGATCAAATGCAGCTGATGATTGCATAGCCAAGTGGTTGCGCCACATTCCAACTTGGTCAGCTCCTGGTCAGGCTTTGTCTACATGTCAGTCTCCTGCTCTGTAACAATCTACATTAGATACATTAGACTTCCTGTCCTGGTCATCTACTGGGAGCGCGACATCATTTTCACCTCTAAGTTAGCCCACGTTGCAATACATTAAGGCTACTTTATTTAGCTAAGGGGCTTTTAATGAGATAATTTATATATCAACTTTTCATTCCAAAAGTTATACAAGAAGGATGTACACATATCAAAGTCCTAAAAGGTGGGGACAGATGAACCCAGAATTTCATATGAAAGTTGTGCAGCAAAAGCTGGGCTAGTAATCAAACAGGAGGCTTGCTGTTCAGAGCACTTTAGCCTATGCAACTATTCAGCTATTGGGTCATCAGCTGTGGTATAAAAAGTTGAGTGCAAAGGAGCACAGAAAATCTGTCCAAGAAGCAGTATATATATGTACTTGTATACAGTTGTAACTACAAACAATAAATCTGCAGAAATATTTATGTGCAGTGAAGTTTGAGGGACAAAAATTCCATATCTGAGTACAAAAACAACAAATCTTTGTCTCAAATTTAAAGACATTTCTTAGATTAAGAGAGATATGAGGGTCAAACTGAGATATCTGTATGTGTTTGCATTTATGTGATGGCCTGTGTCATACCGCAGCTTCAGATGTTGACTGCTGTTGTTTGCCAGTGGTCTTGGGAAGCTTCTTGTTTTCGCAGCGCTCATGAAGACGCAGTTTCTCAAACAGAACCTTCAAATATTGTAAGTCCACAATATCCACAAAACATGAAACACACACAAAGCATAGAAAACTAAAGAAAAATGTTTGCAATGCACAGTAAACATATAGACAGAGAAGGCATATACTACACACATTTCCAAATGTATACATGAAGGTACATACTATTCGTAGCTGAGTGCTGCTGGTCAACAGGAATATTTGTCCAGCTGCTCGATGTGCTTCCTGCTCCAGTTGTTTCATTTTAGTCTGACAGAGACAGACAGAATCATTGCTATTTCATGTAAAGATAAATGAAATTAATAAAAAGAAGTCTGACTTTCTTTTTTATGGCACCGATCAGGAGTGGCCCTCCAATCTCATTGTACATCCTGTATAGTGACAATAAAGGCATTCTATTCTATTCTATTCTATTCTATTCTATTCTAAAAGATGTTATGCATTATTAGTGGCTGATGACTTAGCAACAAGAACACAATAGATTAGAAGCTGTGGGTACGTAAATATTAAGTCATCTTACTGTAAAGTCAGTGTATGGCAAGTATGTTGACATAATACTTGTTTTTGAATTTTAAAAATAACAATTGTTATATTTTCTGTCTCACATGATGAATTTCTACATGTCTAACCCCATTTCAGTATGTCACATGCTTGCATGCATTAATCTTCCCAGCAAATTCACTCAAATGCCAGACTATACAATGCTCTCAGCTATTTGAAAAACAAACAAACAAACAAACAAACAAACAAAAAAGACTACTACTACTACTACTACTCTGCAGGCCTCACTTGGCATGTTAAATGTTAAAATCCATGAAATTACAATAAGAAAAAGACTGAACAAATATGGCTTGTTTGGAAGGGTTGCCAGGAGAAAGCCTCTTCTCTCTGAAAGAACATAGCAGCACAGCTTAGGTTTGCAAAGTTGAATCTGAACAAATAACAAGACTTCTGGAACAATGTTCTCTGGACAGATGAGACCAAACTGGAGATGCTTGGCCATAATGCACAGCATCACTGTTGGAGAGAACCAAACACAGCCTATCAACACAAACACCTTATACCAGCTGTCTCGCAGGGTGGTTCAGGGGAAATGATGTAGGCTTGTTTTGCAGCCACAGGACCTGAGCACTTTGCAGCCACTGAGTCAACCATGAACTTCTGTGTACACCAAAGTATTGTACAGTCAAATGTGAGGCCATGTCTCCAACAGCTAAAGCTTTGCTGAAAGTGCTGCAATGAACCAGTCAAAGTTCAGACCTGAACCTGACAGAAGTGATGGAAGATAAAATCACCTAAAGGTGGTTCTACAATCTATCGAATCATGTGGTGTACTTAGTTTTTCAAAGGACTGTATGTATGATAGAGGACGTCACTTATATTACTTTGTAGTTTACTGCTGATCTTCTTGATTTTCTTTCAGTCATACGGGAAGAATGTTAGGTTCACACAGATGACCTAATGACAATTTAACTATACACTGAAATTATGAAAAAAACAACTCCCATAATAAAAATACAGCATATAAATACACAAACATTTTCACTTGAGCATTCTTTATCCTCACACAGAGAGCTAGAGAAGAACAAATTAGAATTAGCCTTTGTCACAGGAAAGCCAAGGCAAGATACAGTAAGACACAAGAAAGAGGAAATGATGGAAAAGAAACAGCACAGATCGAAGGAGAAATAACAAAAATAAGGAGGGAGGGAAACAGAAACTATGCTAGAGAGATGGGGAAAATGAGACACAAAAATGAATGGGCTGACAGAGGAGAGTAGTGAAAGATAGAAACGGCAGGAAATAACATGAAGATGAAAGAAGAATGCAAAGAAGATTATGATTTAAAAAAATGATAAAGACTAAGAAAAGTAAATGAGGGGATAACAGCGTGAAAGAATTCCTTTATATACAATATTTAAACCAAATGTGAACATTTTGAGCTGTTTTTTTTTTGTTTGTTTTTTATTAAGGGACTGACACCTTCATCACAGCTCACTGCAAGTCTGAACAAAGCACTTGACAGACAAACCAGGGAATGAGGTTAGAGAAACAGAGACAAGATGAAACAGGATAGAGTAGAGCAGGCTAAATGTGTTGATGAAATGAGAGACAACAGACGGAAAGAGCAGCAGAGCGACAGATTTGGGAATATGGGACAAAGAAAATGGGTAATTGGAAGGGGTGAAACAAAGTTGAAATGTGAGGCAAACGCTGGGGTGGGTAGATAGGAAAAATGTGAGAAGGTGAGAAAATAACAATGGTTACACAGGAACTGGTAAGGACTCAGCACACTCGGGCTTGACCTTAACACAAAACTGAATTTGGAACATTTCAGTGACATAACTTGAGAAAATGATAGACAGAGGCAAGCGGAACAACAGTGGCACAAAATGAAGAAGAACAGGGTGGCAAGAGACAAATATGAAAGGACAGAAAGAGAAAGAAAGGAGGAAAATTGGGGTGAGCTATGAGACATGTACTCAAAGTCCAAAATATGTGCTTTTCTCTCGCCGACAGCAGGCACCAGACTGCCTCATCAATACTGGATGGGTGCCCCTTAGTACTGTGTTTGACACACAAAAGCACACATACACAAGGCCTGGGTATGGCAGGGCTCACTAAGGCAATATTTTTATTGCACTTCACACCATGTGGATCAAGGCGTGAACTTCTTTGTTGTGTCCTGGTAAGACTGAGATGTAAAAAAACAAAGCTGATTTCTAAAGCTATCTACAATAAAGAATAAGAAAGAAGTGTTAATAATGAAGAATAAGAAAGAAGAATAAGAAGAAGTTGAGAAGAAACTGAAAGTTTGAAAAAAATTGTACAATGTGCGAATTGAACTCAAAGAAAAAGAATGGGTACACATACAAGTTAACAGCAAGTAAAAGGGGCAATAACAATAACAACAATTCTTTAAAAATTGGGGAAATGGTTATTAAAACTAACTGTAAAATGGCATACTTTAATTATATATATATATATATATATATTTATTTATACACACACACACACACACACACACACAGTGGTGTGAAAAAGTGTTTGCCTCCGTCCTCATTTCCTGTTTTCTTGCATGTTTGTTTGATGTTTCGGAACATCAAACCAATTTAAACAATAGTCAAGGACAACACAAGTAAACACAAAATGCAAGTTGTAAATGAAGGTGTTTAGTAGTAAAGGTGAAAAAAAATCCAAACCATCATGGCCCTGTATGAAAAAGTGTACTTAGTTTTATACAGGACTGCACAGAATCTGACAAAAACTTCTTTTTCACACGACTGTAGATTGTTCCTTTAATTTATTGTTGTCTCTGTTACCTTATGCATTTCTTTCTACCACTGATGGCCCTTTTTTTCCGGAAAGTTTAAGAAATATGTGATATGAATAGCAGTGTCTGAAACACTGAGAGTGATGGAGGTTTATTCATAGAATTTGTTAATACAGTGTAGAAAAACAAGAAAGAATGTGAGCCTGTTTGAAAGCTTGACAGACAGGAGGGATTTTCTGGTTGGTCTTCCAACAGGTGAACTTGACAGCTTAGATAAAAGCAAAATCCAGCACAAAAGAGTGAGGACACACATGACGGCATTCACAAACATATCGCAAAAAGACAAGGACACACACAGATGCATTCACACACACAACTCTGCAGCAGCCTGCAAAAACCTGAGTGCCTCAGCATGTGTATCTTTGCAGAGGCGTCCTTCCTGCAGCACAGCCTCTTGAAGGAAAAAGACAGACTATCCATCCTATTTATAGTAACACAGCAAGCTATCAAGACTGTCTCCACAACAACAACCCTGCTGCTGGTTGCAAGACCTGTAAGTTGCAGAGTGTGTGTTTGCTTCTACAAACACACACTCAAACAAAACTATGTAGGTGTGTGTATTTTTGTGCATGTGTTTCTCCATGCCATCTGCATCTATTATTCTGTGCATCTGTAACAGCTCTCAAATGTCATCTCCAGAACAGTTTTTTAATCTTCATGTAAACAGGACAGGCCCCCAGATGACATCCACTCCATACTTCACAAATCCTACCCAGAAGAAGAAAAAAGAGATGCTATTTTTTTCCTACTTCTGTTATCGTTTTTTCCTTGTTTTTCCGGAGGCCTCTTCTGTTTCTCATATCCTGCCACTGTCATCTGTACTGATGAAGCATCTATCAACAGCTCAATGCTTTAGCAGGCAGACTAAAACACAATCAGATCAGAGATATTCGGGACAAATCTAAGCTGACCCTGGACATCATACTGATACACAGGCAAACAAAGACTAAGTACAGTCTGCCTGGTGTTTTTACATTGAAATTACAGTAATGTTCAAATAATGCTTGCTTACGTCAACCCTCTTTTATTTATATTTTACTATGGAAAATTGGTGTAGCATTTTAGTGAAATAACAGCAAACATATATGGAAATACAGTACATAAGGCAAAAACAGAATTTGTACAGTTTTAATGAGCTTGAAAGTCAATATTTGGTGTGACCACCTTTATTCTTCAGAACAGCCTGAACTCTCTTAGGCATCTTTCTTGTCATTTTTACTGTTAGTAGTATTCAGGAATAGTACTCCAGGCTCCTTGAAGAACATTAAAACCTCTTCTTCAAAAAGGAGCATGGGAATCTGATGACTGCACTCTGCATTGGCAACATGTTTGGGATTATTATCGCACTGAAAAATGAAGCCATGTCCAATCAGATGCTTTCCAGATGGTATTGCATAGCGGACCAAAATCTCATGATAGTTTTCTGTCTTCATAATTCCATCAATATTTACAAGGACATTCAAAGCTCTTTGAGATGATCCCACATTGATGGCTGTAGACACTCACTACCTCTCCTGTCTTCTTTCATACATACTGATTAAGAATTGGAGTGAAAACGCAGCAAATGTCCAAACAAAAACTTTGAAGGACCTTCAGTGAGCCTGAAACTGAAACTATTGCTGAAGACCACTTTAAAAAATTACAAAGAAAGAAAGCCTGACTGCTTAGAAACAAAATATGAAGAAGGTTGGCTCAAGACTTTTGCACACTACTGTATTTGGTATAAACACATAACTGTTAACCATTAGAGAGAAACCAGATTATCTACAGTGTAGCTCATGTCATGAATGCTAATGTACTAGCCAAAATTGTTTTGCAGCATGTCCAGTTTAGCATTAGTCTGTAATTTATGTTAACGAAAGCACTGAAATAATCATTAAACCATTAAAGGTCTGTGTGTATTGCACACACAGACCTTTTACACTGACTTGACTGCTGACAGTGGTAATTTGAATTTTAGAAATATTATACTTATTTATTCATGATTGTTTGTTAATGATTGATGATAATGATTCTCTACTGTATTAATGACTGTGAAAGCTTAACATCTACCAGCTATAACGTTCAATTTACCACAGAGGTTGTTACTTTGCGGCTACATGCTGCCTTACCCCCAGAAAGTCTGAAGTTCTCTTAAGTGCTTCTTTATCCACATGGATGTGGTGGCTCTCCATGGCTGAAACAATAAAATTTTTTATTGATTCACAGGATCTGATACAGCAAATATGTTAACATCTAATAGGTTATTATCATGGACGTAGAGAGAGAATCAACCTGTCAGTCAATATCACATGCTTTTATTTTGGTTTAATTAAGGATGTTTTTCACAATAAATTTCACAGGGTGTGGATGGAAGAAACCATGTGAAGGTTTTTGCTGTATTTTAAAACAATTCTCAGTGTCTGGAGGAAAAAAGTAAAGCAGTGCTCACCTGCCAGAACAGGGATCATGTTCAACTCCATATCTGAGTAGAGCTGCCACAGCCCTTGGCTCTGCACACATAAATAGTAAGTTAGGTAATCTGTTTGTGTTGGTATGTGTGTGTGCATGTTTGTGTGTGCAAGTTTTCCTACGTGTAGTTCAGAGCATAGCTTCATATTAAGCCTGTAGAGCCAACAGAGACCTGAGATTATCTGAGAAACCTGAGGGAGAGAGACAAACAAACAGAGAGAAAAAGAAAAGGGAGGAGGAACATGCTTCAAGTATTGTTGGGCAAATATACTTCAAGATTCATGGTTTCTTCTATAGTTATATTGGTACCCTTCCCTTATAAAAAATACATCAACCTGACTATCTGCTCAAATACTTTCTATCCAATGAGCATAACTGGTATCGCCTTCAACATTTAACAGAACAGACATTTTAATTTTGAAAATGACACAGACACAAATGCAGGAAGCTTTAACCTGATATGTAGTGGCACACACTTTCTGAGGTGATCACTGTAATCAAAAACTTTTGTGGCTCTTAATCAGACTTCCAGAACTCATAGCCAGTAGTTTGGTTCACTTTCCTTGCTTCAGTTTTCTTAGATTTGATAGGACTGAGATTATAAATGCTTGGACACACTCCAGATGAGCACTCATTCCTATGTTCCCTTTTTAAGTCTGACTGGAGTCTGCTTGAAGGATGCATCTGCAGTCACAAAACAACTGGAAGACACGTGGAGATCCACACAGGGTCTTGCTTTCACCCTCTGATGACGTATTTTATGCCAGGCACATACTACCACCACATTGCTGTCAGATTCTACTCTTTTCATAGATTGATCAGAACACATAGTCAGCATCTGAAGAACACGGTGAAGTTCCTTCTCATTCAGATTTGGGTAGTTTAAGACATATATGTTGGGTCATTTTACTATAAAAGGAGCCATGACTGAGATACCGTCACTGTACAACACCTTTAGAGGAAATGTGCGCCATCCAGCAAAATATCCCCGTAATATAACTGAGCACCTGCCATGTCTCACAGTAGAAGCTCTGCTTCATATTTTCTTCTGTGAATACAGAGCTTACCAGAAAACTCATTTTGTTGTCCAAAGGGCATTTTCTCAGACGTATTTTGACTTGTCAACATGCATTTTGCTCCAGTCAGGCTTTTTCATGTTTCTCATTTAGTCAGGCATCACTCAGAGGGCAATTTCTTTTGAAGTTGTCCTTGCTTTTTTCTACTATTTAAACTTTCCTTATAAATATGGGTCATTTTATTTCTTTAATTTTCTTGAGTCCTGATCCAAGGAGGTTTGCTGCACTCCAGTGGACCTTAAAGCTTTCAATAATGAGATGCTGTAGTCACAAGAATACTGCTTCGACTTGTGGCCTTGGCTGAAATTATTTTCTTGCTCCTTAGGCAGCGCTCCTCTTTTTCTTTTCTCTCTTATTCATTCAGAACCACACACCTAAATGTGGCGCACACAAGGCCACTTGAAAGTTCATCTAGTACATTTCTCCATTTATATGCAGGAAGCGATTGACTCATTTTAGAAGATATTATTTTAACATATATCAAAAGCAAAAGCTGTCAAAGGGACAATAATGTCTCATCCTCTAAACGCTATTTAAATAGTAAGAGCAACATGTGGCAGTAACATGCTAAAATATGCTGCAATACACCAGCAAAGGAAGTTGTAAAGTATTGCGTACAAGAATATACTTCCAGCTCCGAGAACTTATTTTGTAGATGTCTTACATTCTAGTCAACTGGAAATCTTATTCATGAGATCAATAAATTCACACTCAAGCTCACCTTCTGGGGACCCAGGGCAGGTGTTGTATGGGGTCTTTTGCAGTGTTTATGAAGAAGGTCCTGGTAGCAAGAAGAGGGATCTGTGGGATCCAGCAGCCACCCTGACACCTGTGGGTCCTGGATATGACAGCCTGCCACTGGAAATAAAAAACTCATTATGATAATGAGCAGCATTTGATTTGCTCCACACTGATAAAGGACTTGAATATGAATATAAAATCAGACATTATACATGATCAAGTATGCCTGCTGCAGGAATGGTTTGACAAGTACCTAAGAATCAAGTATCTCCTTTAATCAACCTATTTTCAAACAGTTCGAGGCTGCTATTGTTTCTGAGGAAGGAGTTTTAATCTTCCCTCCGAAATGTGTTTTTATTGTGTTGAATAGAGTTCTAATTGTTTGTCTGTAGCTGGGATAGTTTGTCTGATTTCATTAACAGTAGACTAAATGGAATAAAGAAACAATTAATAGCATTACTTAAATATCTGATAAATGACAGTAAATTTGCAAAGCAGTGTTTTGTATAAACAGCTAGAACCAGATGTGAATGGCTGTATGACTATCTTTCTGTGTGCAGCTGCATTTATTTTTGTCCTGCCTTGTTTCCAGTTGAGGTCTCGTCTGTAAAACTGCAGAACTGTACGAAGCAAATCCTTGGCTTTATAGCACACCACCAGCTGAGATCTTGATAGTACCTGTAGCAGCATATCTCTGTGGGACACAGACACACACACACACCTCCCAGTCCTCCTGTTTTAGCATTAAACACCCACAAACACACACCTCTATCATACACAAATATATAGAAACACAAACAAACCTAGTAAAGAGCTCATGGCTCTGGTGCACTTGTTGCTGGGCCCATGCAGGTGTGTGTTCTAGTTTTAAGTAGACCAGAGTGTCGTTTGGGCCGAGCGAACCCTCCAGCGTGCTGCAATTGGGTTCATTCTTCATCAGTATGAGAAGGCCACACACTGGTGGAGTGAACTTCTATATCAAGGAACAAAGAGGGGAATTAGCAAGAGCTAGTTTAAGATACAGTAAGCCATAAGAGCACACAGTTTACACTGTTATGAAAGGCAGAAGGCAAGCCTGAACCCCTTTTTAGCCCCTCTAGTTGTTAATGTTAGCTCACTAACGTAACCTTTGTTTTGTTTTTTTTAATTAATACAACCTTTAGCGATCTGAAGTTTAATACAGAAGAAGCCCAAATGAGCTCTGAAGAACTCAGCCAGTGAGTACTAAGGACATAATCTATAATTTACTAAATGTTTCACCAATCATAATTTATTTTCACATTTCATCTTATTTCAAAAAGAACTGCACAGATCACAAACATTTTGTCTCTGTACCTGTTCTGGGTCTAACTGAGTGCTTCCATCTTGGTACACCATCGTTAACAACAGCACCTTGGCCTGCACAGCCATCTCAAGCAACTGCACCTTCTCATCTGGGTTCAGCTTTCCAGCATCCTTTACTCTAGAGTCAGATGTCAAGCTTGCAGTGAAACAGCCAGCTCTGGATTGGGTCGAGGACTCACAAGTATTAACTGCCTCATGGACACTTTTGGGCCCTCTTGTAACAGGTTTGGTCTCACATGTGGCCCAGTTGATTTTGTGCGGTTTGCAAAATGGGGTGTGTTTGGAAGCCTTCCCTGGTGCTTCCCTCGATAGTTCTTCCATTTTACTCTGCCAGTTTTGCTGAGTTTGCTTTGAGGCATCTAGTTCTAGACACACCCCAGACAACACTCTTGTTTCATATGAAGGACTTGCATTCCCCCGTGGTTCTCTGGCACTCTTCCACTCACTAACGCTCCCTTCTGTTGGCTTCTCTTGTGAGGAACGAGGAGGCTCCCATTTTGGAGGGTGTCTAGTTAGGCTGATTTTGGCAGGAGGGTTAGGAGTTTGGTGCTGAAATGCTTCATGTTTCCTCTTTAGGGAGAAGGAAAGTTTCAGGCAAGGATGACTTGGAGAACTTTTTACGTTTCTATTTTCTAATTCTTTCTTTGATTCTACACTTGATAAAGCAGTTGAGGTCAGTTCCTGTACTGAGGAGGACTTTTGTCTGGGAGCAACGGTGCTTGTTGGGGCCAGTGCCAAGCTCGAGCTACTCCCTCTGGTGCTTCCATAAGTAATCTATGCAACACAAAAGGTGAACAATGTGCAGAGAGTGACAAAGGGCACAGAAATAAAGAAGAGGAACTTCAAATAGACTCTTGCTGTCCAACCTGAATTTGTTACACAGAACATCAATACTTCACCACTTAGAGTGAGATGAATGAAATTTAAAAAATGGACATAATTCATTTTAGCACATAGAGACTTTATTTGATTATTCCCCTTCACACTTTGACGTACAGTAGCAGAATAATGCAGTTTGTGAGAGAGCATAAAAAGAAGTCTTGAGAATGAAACAGGTAAGATGTAGAGCGAAGGAGAAAGAGAAAGAGAGGAACAGAAGAAAAAAGGATGTGAAAGCCAGCCCTGAGCACTGTGTCCCAGACAGAAACACAGCCAAGACACTGTCTGACAAACTTGCCTGAAGCTGGGACAGGGTCAAAGAAGCAGACACAGAAAAACACACTCAATAGTAGAAGCTCTGCTTTGCTTCTTTGGCTGAATGACAATGATTGTTTGACTATAAAAAGGGTTTAATGAGCCAGACTGATGCCAGATGATGAATTGCATGAAGTGTACAGTGGCAGTCAAAGGTTTGGACACACACTCTCCCATTCATACTTTTGACTGGTACTGTACATATAAAATATTGTATTTATGACCTGTACTCATATGTACAGTGCTTTACAACTGAGCAATTCCTCAATTCTTGACAGTTTGTTTCCAAGCACCCCAACACTTTCTTGTAATGTTATAAAGTGGTCTTGAGCAACAGTTCTCCAGACTTCATGAAGGTTGTCCAAAGGACATTGGCTGCTTTTTCATTCATTTTCAGTCCAGTCCTTGTACCTGACCATTTTCAGAGGAATGTTTTTGTTTGTTAAGACATTTAGCACTGACCTATGAATCAATCAAGAACAAAAAAAAATGTTTTGTGACTACACATAACACACAACTTAGCAAAGAAATAGACAAGTGGAGGACAAAAGAAGTGAAAGGCCTAAAAACTACAGCAGATGAATTATCTGAAAATCATGTTAAAAAATTCATGACGGAATTATGAATGCAGAAAAGTATACATTTTTGATCCACCATGTAATACCATCTGCAATTCTGTTTGGAAACAGTTTCATTTTTCAGCATGACAATGATTTCAAACACTGACCATGCAAGCATTTTCAGTGCTTCAGTGTCAGTGATGTCAGTTTAATGTCAGTGTTTCAAATGCTTTTACTGCACAGTAACAGCATACCTGGATAGAAAAGCACACAACTGAACACTATCAGTTATGGATTGGCCTCCCCAGAGGCCGGTCCTCAACATTACTGAAGCAGTATGGGATCATCTGGACAGAGAATAAAAGGCATCCAACAGCCAAAGAAGAACTCTGAATGTCCTTCAAGAAGCCCGGAGAACTATTCCTGAGGACTACATATATATAATTCAATGCAAAATAGTTCAGTATGAACACGCTGTATGAATTTAAATTATCATACTATCAAAAAAGTTATGATCACACAGTACCCAGTGGAAGAAGATAAAATCAGTGAGCCCCATCTACCATAAGTACAATCTTGCCTCCCTGTAACCTTAATGGCATCTTGAGAACAATTCCATTATTCATACCTCTAACTCATTTCTACTTATGCAAAAGCGCCAAGTGTGCAAATGTGCACTCGTTCTTTGGAGTCTAGACAAGAGATTTATAGATGGGTATTCCGAGGGTTTTCAAAGATGTTATCTGAGTGTATTTATGAGCAGAATTCTGCAGGGTTGTCGACAGTGGATTCAGGAGGTAGGAATTCCTGTGATTCAGCTCCCTGAGGAGAGTCTTCATTCATTTCCCTGTAAACACAACCTGTTTTCCTGCTGACAAAGTCATGAACCCCCCCTGGGGTGCTTTGCTACAGGATATAGATAGAAAACTTAGGCAGGCCATGGCCCGTAGCCCAGCACTGGCGCATGAAAGTGTGAGAGAGTGAATTAGGGGAGAGAGAGATTGGACTGGTGTCTTTGCTGCTCATTGCAGCAAAATAGTAAAATCCTGCTCTATTTCTCTCTCCTTCCACTGCTGCATCTTTCTCATTAGCTCATCCACATGCCATCCTTCCAGCACACCATCTCCCTTCCTCCCTTTATGCCTCTTTCTCTCTGCAAATTTCTCCTCCTTTCACCCAATGTGCATCATGGACTACTACTCTATTGGAACTTTATGATTCAATGGAGAGCCATTACTTGCTGTGTGCTGCGGTGCTGCTGACAACAGTCTAATTTCACACAAGCCAGATTTATGTCTATGTACATAAGAAACACAGAAGCCTTAGCCTAACCTGAAAGCAGATATTTAAATTTCAGGACCTCCTAGTCTGTTGCCACTAGGCAAAACAGAGGCAGAGAGAACCAGAAGAAATGGGAGAAAAACAAGACACATCAGTTAAATGTGTATTTAAAAAAAAAGCAAGTAAACAACATTAAGCAAGTGACAACAAAGCTTGGTAAGTCCACTTTTTTACAAAACTGAAGTGTCAAAGTGGATTTGTTAAGGACATAGCACTTCATGTCCTCTTCTCATCTAACTGAGTATGTGAGCAAAGTAGACATAAATTAAGCTCAGAATTCTGTTCTCTGAGCCTTACTTAGGGTTGCAATGTAAAGCAGTATTAGTAATTTTGCAACATTTCTTTTATAAAGACTTACTTGTGCATTGTCATGATGCTGCTTGCTGCTACTGACACAGGCAGCTCTAATCCCCGACCCGTTAGGCCCATACTCCTGGAGCAATGTTGGTGTAGTACCCCTTTCTCCCTCTGAGTTCTCTAGAAGAGGAGGTTAGAGCATTATTCATCTAATCATCACTTTTCAAGTGAGTCCTCAATCAATCAACCAATCCTGATATGTAAGCATGTTTGAGCAAGCATGTATGGGTGCTTACACAGTGTGTGTGGGACCTCAGCAGTGTGAGACAGGAGGTCAGCCAACACTATAAATCTTAGCTAAGATCAAACTAACGTTTTGTTACGACACAACTTCCAACTTGTTCGAATGTGTGGTGTGTCTGTAGATTGTGGGAGAGTTGACTCTGCGCTGTCGCTGCAGCTGAGGCTCAAGCACCACGCAGCTGTAATGTGAGAAGGCACAAAGTCCCCCATCAGTGCTGAGTCTCTTCAGTGCTGTCATGTCATCACTGCCACACTGAAGAAATAAAAATGGCTGAGCGCCACTGGAACTGACTTTTGACACAACTTTATATGCTTTAGCACCCCCTGGAGGTTTTTTTCCCAATCTAATTGCACCCAAAAAAAGTCCTAACTTTTTTATTGTCTCATTATTTTAAAATTAATTCATATAGACGACACAAGTTGTGCACTGAGAAATGAACCCAAATTTTAACTACACATCAAATCCATCACTTCGATGTATTGTTTCTATGCTGTTATACACGATCAGGCATAACATTATGACCACCTGCCTAATATTGTGTTGGTCTCCTTTTTGCTGACCAAACAGCTCTGACTCATCAAGGACTCCACCAGACCCTTAAAGATGTGCTGTGATACTGTATCTAGCACCAAGATGTTAGCAAACCTGTTGCTGTGCTCCTCAAATCATTCCTCAATCATTCCTTTTTGTGCTTTGTGGCAGGGTGCGTTATTCTACTGAAAGAGGCCAGAGCCAACAGGGAATACTTTTTCCTTTCCATGAAAGGGTGTACATGATCTGCAACAATGCTTAGGTAGTTAGTACGTGTAAAAGTAAGCAGAACATTGACCAAACCATCACACTGCTCTGCTAGTTTAGCTTCTTTCCCTGGTGCATCCTGGTGCCAGGTGTTGCCCAGGTAAGCGACTCACATGTACCCGGTCAGCCTCATAATGTAAAAGAAAACATGATTCATCAGACCAGGCCACTTTCTTTAATTGCTCCATGGACCACTTCTGATGCTCACGTGCCCATTGTTGGCACTTTTGGGTGATGGGGTCAGCATTGGCACACTGACTGCTCTGCAGCTATGCAGCCCCATACACAGCAAACTGTGATGCACTGTATATTCTTACAATAAGAACCAGCATTTACTTTTTCAGCAATTTCAACTACAGCAGTTTGTGTGTTGGATCAGACCACACAGGCCAGCCTTCACACCCCATGTGCATCAATAACCCTTGGCTGCCCATGACTATTTTGCTGGTTTACCACTGTTCCTTCCTTGGACCACTTTTGATAGATACTGACCACTGCAGTCAGGGAACACCCCACAAGAGCTGCAGTTTTGGAGATGCTCTGACCCAGTCGTCTAGCCATCACAATTTGGCGCTTGTCAAACTCACTCAAATCCTTATACTTGCTCATTTTTCCTGCTCCTAGCACATCAACTTTGAGGACATAATGTTCACTTTCTCCCTAATGCCATGATGAAGAGATAATCAGTGTTATCCATTTCACCAGTCAGTGGTCATGTCATGCCTGATCAGGGTATATTATAAGTATTATTCCAGGGTCCTTCAAAATCTGTACCTATAGAGATGGATCCATATGAAGAACACCTAAGAAAGAGAGATTTTGAGTTTGACTTGGTTTATGAAATGTGACAAAATGCGTGTGCAGTACAGAGCAGGATCAGGTCTGTCACTATTTACCTGATGCCTGTGCGTGATGAAAATTATTCTCATCCCTCTCTGAACTGCTCAGCTGCACTGAATTTCAGTCAAGCTCTTACTTCCTTCTGCTCATCAGCAAAGTCCAATGTTCGTAAATTCAGAAAGAATATCTGATCCGTCTCTGGGCTTTAATTCATAAGTAAGCTAGCGCACATTCTGATTTCTCTCATTTAAGGAATGTTTCTATATTGTGAGTATTGTCTCCTCAGCTGAACAGGAGGAAATTGTTCATGCATTTATAACATTACACCTAGACAAATCATCACTTTAAAACCTCCAAGCAATACAAAATGCTGCTGCCAGACTTCCAACATGTTCTAGTAGCTCTAGTAGCAAGCTCACATTACCCCCATGTTATATTTGTTAGAGCAGTTAATTTTAGAATTTGTTTTAAAATTCTCATACTTGGATATAGAGCATTAAATGGGCATGGTCCAGATTATTTATTTCAGTTTCTTATCAACTACACTGCTGCTCTCAGTCTTTGTCTGCAGGCTCAGAATTTATTGGCTGTTCCTCGTACAAGATTGAAACAAGGTGGGACAGAGCCTTTCAGTCTGTGGTACCACGATTTTGGAACAGACTCCCACACCAGCTGCGTTTAGCTCACGCTGTAAACTCTTTTAAAAAACAGTTGAAATCTTTTGTTTAACCACACTTTCCATTGGGATTCTTCTATTACTATGTTTATTATCTGTTTTTTATTCTGTTTGTTGTTAAATATGGTCTTGTATTGCTATTTACTGTGTTTTCATTTTCTATTATATTTTATTGTGATTAGATCTAGTTTTTACTCATTTTGTTGTACAGTGCTAATACAGTGCACAACGATTTTTTTACACTCTCTGGTGGTAACTTGTAAAAATAAAAATTATTCAACAGGTCATCAGGGTGGTAAAAAGGTCATAGTGCTATAAAATTGACCATATTGTTATTTGAGGCCCGCTTGCTCCTGTTCCTCTCAGTATCCAATTGGCTAATCTCAAACAGGACATGTTATTTAAGGTGCTTTAGCCAACAATTGTTGGGTATCTACAAGTCACTTTGCTACACACCTCTACCCCAGCTCCTCCTTTCAATTTGTGTCTGACTTATATCTGCTATGTGTTGTCACTGTAGTCTGCTCTGAGCTGTGCTGGGTTAGGTTTCTGTTCTCCCTGCCTCCATCTTTAATATAAATCAAACCAAATGGAAATAATCATCATCTTTTGGCTATTCTGGTCCTGACTGAACTAATCTTGAGACTGCTGTGCTGTCAATCATGACTGCCATGAAATTTCAATTCATTAATTCAAATTTAACCAATTAGAAGGTAAAAATCTGTGGCAAGTATAATATCACTGCACCCCATTTGATTTCAAGATAATCACATTAGCAAACATCTTCACTAATGGCACTTACCTGAAGATTTATTCTTAACATCGCTGTCCACAGGTGGCACTTCCTGTTCCTCTCCGTCTTCTCCTCTCTTCCATTTTTTAGTATCTATTCTGGGAAACTCATTGACTTCCCCATCATTTGTCTCACACTGTCCCACCTCCATCTGATGATCAGGGTCTGCCCTTGTTCTGTTCTCAGTTTTTTCCAGGTTTTCATCACTGTTGTCACCCAGGCCTAAGCTGCTGGCCTCAGACTGCACCAGCAGCTGCTGAGTGTGGTCATTCTCTGCTGTGTCAGTCTCTGTCTGACCCTTGTCCTGAGGGTTTTCTGCACTGCAGTGGCTCGCATCGTGTTTTCCAATTTCTAAAAATATTGGGATCATTTGTGGATTTTCAGCTGTTGCTGCTTTATTCTCAGTGTCAGGTGGATGTTCAGCTTCTTTGATTTCAGATGTACTGACTCCACATTTTAAACAATTTTCTTCATCCTCCCCGCACATTTCTCCTCTAATGCCACAGTCAACAATGTTGTCTGAGATGTCTAATGATATCAAATATCTTTTAACTGCGGCGTTGTCACTGGCTTTCAAAGTCAAAGCTCGTTCTATTTCACTGGCTGATCCTTTCCCATGAAGTATGCTCATATCCTGATCTCCTCTTGCTTTCTTTGCAGCTTCATTCACTACGTTTTGTATTTCATGGCCTATGTTTGCAATTTGTCTGGTTCCCGGATCAGTGTTATGTTCTGAATCTGCGATCAGCACATCTTCCTCCCCAACTATATTTCTCATCAGTTTTGGTGAATGTGCATCACAGCATTTCTCCTGTCTTTTAATAACCTCACTGGGGGGTAGATATGCCCTTCCAGTTTTGATTGTTCCAGGCTCTAACTGCTGGTATAGCATGCCTCTGTCTTCTGCTCCACTAGTGCCCGCTTCGGTGGGGTCAGATAGAGGCTGTTTCCATTTTAATCGACTTCCTGGAGCTGCAGTTTCTTGTAGTTCTTTTCTGGCAGCATGCCAGCTTTCTTTACCAGCCTTTTCTCGCTGTGAATCTGATGTGTTGTTATCTCTCCCTTCACATATTTTAAGGCAGGACGATACTGGGTGACAAACCACAGCAGGCTTCTCTTTATGAGAATTAGGCTGTTCTGTTGTTGGGAACAGAACATCAGGATCTTCCTCGTCGGGAAATATATTAAAGATGAAAGATGGCCTGATTTCTTTGGTTGAGCTACAAATGAAAAGAAAATGAGCACACAAATTTTAAAAATCTATGCTGCCTACCATTTTAGCATCAGAAGAGTCTCAATACATGATAAACTTGACAGTCTAAAATAACTCTATATAGTGTCTACAATAAAATGGCATGTTTATCTCCTTTGTCCCTTACTTTCTCCCGGGTGTAGCTTGATGTTCAGAGTGTCTCTCCGGTACTTGGAGGTAGAGGTTGTATCTATCTCTATGACATAAAGTTGCTGTCTCAGGAACCTCATGCTGAGAAAATGACAGAGACTGGCTGGACTTGTTAGCAGGGGGTTCGAAGCACTTTCTGTGGGAATAAGTCTGCGAGTACTGATAATAGGCTTCAGTCAGCATTTGGAGAGAGAAATCCCAGCAGGAGGAGGAAGAACAAGAAGCCTGAGATGATAGGGAACTGTCTAGTATCGGTGAGTACTGATGGATGGCCAAGGCATGAGCGCTCTGCTTCTGACTGGAGAAGTGATGGTGAGAGGTGGAAAGGGAGGACACCTGGGGCCTGAACCGGAACATGGAAAACCAATTTCTTTTACTCTTGAATTAAGTACAGTACTGTGTTAAAAGTCTTGAGTCACTCCTTATTTCTTTGGATTTGGCTAGGAAATAGGTGCAGCAATTCATAAAAATATGCATCATACATTAAAATCCAGTATATAAGGCAAAAACAATATTCAGTACTTGCTTTTAATATTTGGTATGACCACCTTTATTCTTCAAAACAGCCTGAAATCGCTGTCTTGTCGTTTTTAATTAAGTAGTCTTCAGAAATAGTTCTCCAGGCTTCTTAAAAGGCATTCAAAGCTCTTCTTTGGACGTTGGCTGTTTTTTGTTCTCTGTCAATGATCTGACTGAGAACAAAAAGCAGCACAGGGATCTGATGTCCCCAGAGTACATTGGCAGACACACAACACATGATCCTAGAACATAACAGTGTATTTGGGATCATCATCATTAGCTGCAAAATGAAGCCATATCCAATCAGATGCTTTTCACTTTGTTGGTGCAAAAATATTATTTTATGCCTGTCAAACTGTGTTATCTTGGGCAGTTTTCACAGATTCCACTAAAGAAATGGGAGCGAATGATGAGTTTTTGCAACAGGTTACTGGTACAGTGTAGACTGGTTTATCCCTTGACTTAGGGGCCTTTTTATTCTTGAATTATTCATAGGTCAGTCCCTGCCAGCACACATAGGTGGGCCCAATATAGGATAAGTAAGGGCACACATTATGGGCCCCATACGGGTTTGTCTGCAGTTTCCATGGTGGCCCTACATGGATTTGCCCAGATAGATATTAAAAATGTGCTCTTCGGACCCAGATGGTCCATGTACGCATGGGCTATGCATGGACCATGCATGGGCCTAATGTAAGTCAACCATCTGGGTCCAAATGAGCACATTTTCAGGGTCTTTTAATATCTATCTGGGCAAATCCATGTAGGGCCATCATGGAAACTGCGGACAAACCCATATGGGGCCCATAATGTGTGCCCTTACTTATCCTATATGGGGCCCACCTATG